>JAJLRN010000071.1:0-18428 GCA_030567015.1 Sungouiella sharkensis | reverse complement strand
ATATCGGATAAAGCCGATAGTCTTGAGTATATACCTATAGTATAAGGAATGAATCACAATATGAATTTGAACAGCTACTGCATGAACTTACAGTCAGTAGTTGAGGGTAAAATTCAACACACTGAGTAGAAGTCCACATAGAACATGGATAGAGTAGAGGATTCTAATCTCTACAATTGTAGTTGTTGTAGTTGTTCAACCATGTATTTGTAAGAGTGTTGTAGAAATGACTTCAGAAGTAATTTTCGGCGTTCTCCCGGCATTCCTATGCGTAGGAGAAGCTTCCAAAACTGCGTCTAGCCTTCACGTTAACATCCCACGTTAAAATACCACCATCCTCACAACCAATAAATAAATGGTTGTTAAACCAGTCAATGCCAGAAAGCTCCATTTCTCCGTGTGTGTGGTTGACCGACTGCTGGTACGAGTCGTGGCAAAACCGTGGGTGGTATGGCTGTGGTTCAGCAGACAAGTATTCACTGACATCTGGCTCATCTGTCTCCAAATCAAGCCGTTCTCTCACATCGTGAGGGTCGATCGAATGTGCAGCAATTGTGTAGCCATCATTGTTTGCATCGAAGGAGCCGTTGATGTCACACTCAACATTAATCGAGACAGGTGCCGAGTTCCATTGTGGATGATTAAGCTGTGGAGGAGCCACAAGGCTGCTTCTATCCTCGCAAACAGGGAGGCTCTGAGCGTGATACTCGTAGTCCTTAAATAGTCTTGGGTTCATTTCGGCGAGGTAGTCGAAGTCGTAGACTAGAGGTGCTGTGAAATGGGAAGTATCCTCGTTGTACACCTCGAACCGCTTGTGATGGTCGACACGATCAATGTCAGAATCCGCCTCGTCAGCCTCGGCGAAGTTGTAGCTCTTTTGAGACTTTAGGAGCTTCTCTCTTATACTAAGGCGGTCGTGCTTGTAGTGAGCAAATTGGTCCAAGGCAAAAGGGAATACTATGACCTGATGGTTTTCTTCACTCAAATCTCTGAGATCAATCAAATGCACTCGGCCCACATGCTCCAGAATCACCAAGAGGTCCTGGATTGGAGACTTTAGAAACTTACAACATCTGAAAGCTCCGGAATTGTGCCCAGGTCTCGTCGACTTAATTTCTCGGAGCGGAGCGCTTCTTCTGCGCAAATCGTATAGCAAACAGTTTCCATCCTGGAACGCTGAAGCGAGGATATTCTCATTGTGGTGGTAAGAGATCCCGAATCCCGAATCATGTGTGGTTTTGATCGTCTCTATGGAAGGCTTGTGTATACGTGGATCCAACAAGAAGATGTTGCCTGAGTCCCCAGTAATTGTCAAGAAACGCCCGTCAGGCGACTGATGGACGTTATTTAATGAGGTGTTGGCTTCACATACAATGTTGCGAGTGGCGGTGACAGAACTGTTGTTGACGTCCACAATGTACAAGCTGGAGTCATTGTTGCACACGTAAGAGGTGTAACCCGACGAGTAGCCATCTTTAGGATAGATTGTTACTGCGTTATTGATCATCTCGCCCAACTTGAACGTCATTTCTGAGTCCATTTCTGGGGTGTACAACGAAAAAAGACCCTTCAGCGGCCTCGTGTGAGAACCTCCTGTCATCTTTCGTGTTAAGTCGGGAATATTCATCAGGTAAACTTTCGACAGCGAAGTGACCACTCCGCCAGCCACAACCACTCCGCCCAGAGCATGGTTGAAGCATCTGGGAAAGTATGGTAAACGCAAATAGTCGTGGCTCACCACCAGCGTCTCGTTGCACGGATACACGGAGAGTATTCGGATAGAGTCATCATAGGTGTGATATAAGGCACCCGATGAGGCATCGATCTGAAGAAGGTCTCTTAGTTGCCAGTGATTGACCGAGGATCTCACATTGGAGATGTATGTTGGCTGCGGGCGCAAATACTTCAAGGCATGATAGTAGTTCTGAAAACATGGGTAGCTGGAGCCAGCCAGCCCACGGCGGCCGGTTCCGACAGACAGACGCTTTCGGTTAGCTCCAGGTATTTCAGATAGCGCAATCGTCATTGTGTGAGCAAGGATATACTGATAGGGGAGACGGTAACTTTTCAAAAGAAAATTCAAATGCTAATCAACGAAGGGTTCTGCTTGAGTGCTCTGGCTTTAAGTCCGCGGCACGTTTTGTAGTTTCAGGTTTGGTTTTGAAATCTAAGATCAGGGGACCAAATTCCTTATATAAGAAGCTAAGTATGATTAAAGGCCTGCACTTATTCTGAGGGAAAACACTGGGGTCATGCGATAAGATTGCGAGCCACATTAGTACAGGAAGAATCTGCATGGGTGCAAATGGGCTAAAGTGAAGGGAGAGGTGATGCGGTTTAGTGGGGTGAGCGAAGCAAACATTATGGATTTTGGTGATTTTTGGTAAATTTTGATGTTGTTTTGGTTTCTTTTTCCCATTTAAAGAATCACATATTGGTCCGTTTAGCCTTCTCGACTTGGTCCTTTCCCGGCTCAGTACAAACTATGTGCAGTGCAGACGTGTATCTGGCTTGTTTCTTTTCCGTGCAGGACAGTCTCCACCATGACGTTTGAAGCAAAAGAAATGGAGAAGCAAAAGAATTCGTGCGATGCAGAAGATCTAGCAAAGATGAAATGTGACAAAATGTGAAGAAAAGCAAAAATAAGAGAGCGTTATAAAATGAGAACAAAAGAAATTGGAAAAAGTAAGAAAACGTGAGAAAATGTGAGCAAAAGAAAGAGTATTAAGAAAAAAAGTGTAGTGAATAGTAAAGTGAGAAGTCCTGAAAAGCCGGATCTGCCTGCACAACTAGTCTACACTACCAATCTCCACTTTATCTCCACTAGACCACTGTGGATGGTGTATGAGAAATATGAAATGGCTGCTTGGGGTTAAATGTGACCATATCCATTCACTTGTACTGATGAAATATTGGCTCTTCACAGTTGACTCTACTATGCACTTCTACATGTAAAAGCCAGATATCTAGTTTTCTGGATTTCTTGGATGCTCATGCTCGTTGAACCTTTGAAGCCTTTCATTATCTATTTATACACAACAAGCGAAGAATACCAAAGAGGAAGATCCTGAATGGTGATTACACGGGTGATTTGTTGCAAATCTGAAGCGAAGTCCATGCATCATGCTTGAAAGTAATTCTCTAGCAGGCTTCTTTAATCACTTTCGATTCTACCTACTCGAAAAGGTGTAGCCATATCTATGAGTATAGGCTAGTTGCCCTGCCATGCTCTTTGAACCCATCCACAGTCTCTAACGTCGTCTTTCTTTGCGTCCACCTTCCAATTAGTCGCTGGGTCGTCGTATGCCCCGTCAAACTCGCCTGCTGGTTTCGAGATGCAGAGTGGCTCACCATTTGGCAAAATACAGCGCAACTGCGACGAGGGGAATGGACATGAGCAGTCTCTAGGGCCAGCAACACACTCCAAGGTGCTGGGACACAAATACTTAGAACATTGACTCTCAAGCACCTGTTGTTCGAAGTTGATATCCTGTTCCTGCTGCGGGGGTTGGAATTGATTCTGAAGAAATTCGAAGATGTTGGCTGATGCCACTGCTAAGATCATACACGTGTAGAGGAATTTGAGCAACATGGAGCTGAAGAATATGGTAAATGAAATAGATATGTATGTCGTTTAGGTTTGGTTTTTTTACACGTAAGTGCGATTGTGAAAGTGTGTGCAGTATGCTGCTTTTGGGTGCAAACCTCTAATTGGAGAATTTGGAGGGAAAGGCGAACAGATTAAACGGAAAGTCAGAAGAGAATGAGGAAAAAATCATGAAAGGCGATTAGATTAATGAGGGAGAACAGAAATAATAAATAACAGGTTAAGTGTGGTTGAGTTTCGGAAAATTACTGTGTTTTCCTGAGAAATACGGTCATGTTCCCACTCTCCAGGTCTCACTAGTGCACTATGGTGATGATTTTGTCTGCTTCAACATTCTCCATTCTGCATAAGATAACAATAATTCTGAAGAGCTGGTATGCCATCCTTCAAGAGATTTGTCAGTCTCAATTTTATCCATTCAACTGCATTCCTTTTATCCATTTACCGAAACCGCTTTCGACAAGACCGGCTCCATAATGACACGAAGAATAATGAAACTCAAATGTATCAAGAGTCTGGTGAACAACTCCCTCGCTGTCAATTGCTCCTCTCATTTTTGAGCAATCAATAGGTTTTGGCAGATGAAGATGAGATAATATTCATTGATCCACTTCCAGAAACTGGCAAAGAACCTGTTGAGAGAATGGAAGGATATGAAGTGTATCTGCTTCTTGATGACGATGTTGCTGTTCAACTCCTGTTATACCTATCTCACCATTGAACTCTAGATATGATCTTGGAAATTTTACTGGAAATGAAATTGGAATTGACTTTAGATGGGATTCGGCGAATGCTTCGGACATCAGTGCTGAGGATGACGGTGGCTGTTTCTGCTTTCTAGATGTATCTCCCTGCTCAAGTTTCTCTGTCTTTCATGATTGGAACATTACTGAGGCGCCCGAAGATGACAATTTAATGCTTGACATTGAATACCTTTATATCTCTCCTCCAAAAAAGAGTGAATTGACTTAGCCAGTGCTCTTGATTTACCCAATCAGTGCCAAGAACCACCCGGATATTTGGAAATACAACATTTACTCCATCAGTTCAAGCCATATGGTCATGTCCGTTCTTATGACTTGCTCAGAAAAAGAATTGAGAAGCTAGAATATGTGTCGGTCAAGTTTGAGCCTCTGAAGATAACTTGGGGCTCGCATGATGTTCAAGTGTACGACAAATCTGATCCTCCTTTCATGCTTTGGAAAACAATACCAACATTGTCAGATAGACTTCCAGTCCATAGGTCTAGCTCAAAGTCTCTTCTGCTGGAGTATGATTTTGGACTTGACCTTGATATCGAATCAGACACCAAATTTGACTTCAGAAACAACTGCCAAAATGTTTCCAAGCTCGTCAATATTGCCCATGACTTAATCAACTCTAAGACATCCTTCTCATATGAACAAATGGACCACATTTTTCAGCTGGCTCTTGATCATGCGAAAAACGGTACTGTCAATTATGTTGAGGGATTAGCCATAATCAGCACCAGCCACAAAAGTTTTAACTCAATTGCTCACAAACTTTTAGCATGTCAAACTAGACACTCGGTGATTCAGGATTTGATTTCAGCCAACTCACTGAATAAGTTCCTTGTCGAAAAAGAGCTAATTTTATGCCATGTAGAGTGTTAAATAGCAAAGACAGAGTTGCTGGCAGTGCAGATTTTTAGAAGGACATGCTTGTTTTCTTCGAGGCACGTTTGGACGACATTACCGAGAGAGTTTCAAAAACTGTCCAATTACATAAGCGGCTCGAGGATCTCTACCTGAAGTTCATTGCCATACAGAATGAGTCATTCAACGACAGCAAATACTCTTTCGAGTATTAGTGGGACTACACTCGGTACGTTGACTTTCTTACAAATCAAAAAGAAGCTGCTACCAACGTTCACTTCAAAATTGATTTGGAACAATTGATAGTTGGTTGTCTCCAATTGGATAAAATTAGCAATGCGCTATTCAGTGCATCCTAAATTGCTCTTTTGGTGTTCTATCAACGATCATGACATCTACAAAATTTATTTCTTTCTGTCTGAAAAATATCTATTAATTATTAAATGTAATCACTTGGAAATAAACGTTTGAATCATGACGTGGTTGAGAATCTATTTCAAAGACATGTAGCTGGCGGCAGCTTCGTAATTCATGGACGCAGTCTTTGCCGGCTTCTTGTCTTGCAGACCAGCACTGGTATCGTTAATTATAGCCTTTTCAGACTTCTTGAGCTTTGGGCTCGTTTTAGACAATTTTGCTTTTTGCAAACTTAAACGAACATTCGAGAGCTTCGACCGGATGGATGAAGCTGTCGTAGACGCAATTGAGTAGGTATCAGTTGAATACTCGTCAGATTTCTTTTCCGACATGGCAGATAGATTCAAAATTGTTTGAATTGAAGAGATGATAATTGAGACTTTTAAACAACAGGATATCACCCAGACTTTATAGGTTTTATCTCCCCCAATTTATTCACTAAGAGCCATACTAAGTAATAAAGCTTAGTAATCATTCAATTGCGATTTTCGTAAATGTGAGCCTGTCATGGGTGAGGCACTTGTATAGGCGCGGTGTGATTCTGCACCAAAATGCATTGGGGGTTAAACAGATTGATCAACCACGCTGACTCACCTTAATTAACACAGTGGAGGTAGACGGCTGCAATTGAATTAGTGATAACAATTTGGGTAAATAACTTCATAACTTCTGATATTTACTGTTAGGCATTAGCAAATTTCTGGCTGTTCTAGAAACTGCTGGGTGAGTATCGTTCAATTGAGTAAAGAATTTTGACTGTGGAAATTGCCTCCCAAAAGACAACAGGCTTAAGAATAATCTGCACTTCAATCCCCCACGGCCTAGTAGCCCCCACTTCGCATTTTTTGTTGACTCATTCAAAGTAATAAGGCGAAAACAACTGTGAGTGAAGAAGTGAGAAAAAGTAAAAAGGAAGGGGCGAGCTGGGAATTGAACCCAGGGCCTCTCGCATGTTTGTAAATTGACTCAGTGTGCTGAGTCATCGCCCAAAGCGAGAATCATACCACTAGACCACACGCCCGATCACTTATTAGATAAACAGCGGTGGTTGAATAAGAAAAGAAAGATAAAACTAATCTTTTTTGACAGTTATTTTTACGGTATTCACCTCCCATTTCAATCACACTCATGAAATCAAACCCGCACGATAGCAATATTCACCTTCTTCGTGATCCTGCACCTTAACACTATTCTAAGTGTTGTCGCCATGTATGGGGCATTGATATAATGTCGATCTTGGTCTTTATAACCATATCACAAGGTTAAAAGGGAGAGATGTCTGATTTTTTGAAATGTGAGTTGCCCGCAGGTGAGTTGACTTTGGAATTCAGATGATGTCACTCCCGAGAGCTAGCCTTGTTCTATTTCAATATCCAAAAACAAGCTGCATGTAGTCGTACAACTAAGGTTTCCATTGATTCGAAAATAATTTAGTTTATACTTCTTCATTTCAGACTGCAAAACAACAGGTCTTCCATGGCTATTACCGATGTTTCTGCAAAGAAGAAATCTGCCTTCCAATTCTCTTGCGAATCGCTGCAAAGCAACGGAATGTGAAAACGGAAATCCAGAAGCAGACTGAATGGATGAGCAGTATTTAGCTTTCACTGTCTTTTTTTTTCAATGAATGGTGAAAATTACAAGATTGTGGCTCCTTAAACCGTTATACTCATGAGATTACTATTTCTACATTCAAACCTACTTTATCCTAACATGTATCCACGATAATAATCAGAATTGAATATATCCTGTTTACATATAGGTGAAAGCTTCTTGTAAACGCTTTATGATTAGTAGCAAGCTGTCTCAGTTCATACATTTTGACGCTCTAGTGCCCTTAAAGCATCTTCCACCTCCAACTTGACCTCCTGTAAAGCCCTCAGTTCGGATCTCACCCCAAAAAACCAGATCATTCCATTGACAACTCCTGTGATACCGATTATTGTGCTTCCTACAGATAAAATCACTGATGTCCAAGGTTGCACAATTGCTGTGAATGTGATTGCCACTTGAATTATGACCACGACTATAAGTGAGATGAAAAAATGCAATCTGCGCCAGTTGGCCTGAAACGGGATGGTGTTGCGTAGATACGTATCAATGTTCTCTATCAACTCCCTGTACAAATCCGATCTCTCGTGGACAGAGTAATGCCTTTCTTCGACAGCAATCGGATTGACCATCAACTCTACGCTGTAAGCGAAATGGTCAGAGTATGAGCAAGAAATGGGCGCGTCGAGTAATTCTGTGAACTGAACTTTAGCCAGAATGGGACTGATTCGGCGCTGGTCGATCAATGCATAGTCCAATCGACAAGCTTCCCAGGGTGCTCTGTTGGCACGCCACGTATTTAGACGAACATCACACGTCACTCCTCCTCTACTTACCTGTTCTCTTGCATCCATTACTGCAATGTCTTCGTTCAGAAGTGCCTCGTCTCCGTGTAAGACGTCCCAGGAGTCATCCAACCCACCTTCTATGGTGAACAATTTATACGGGAGCAGGCCGGGTTTCGAGTTCAAATCCCCAACTTGAATGACTGCGTATCCAGCTTTCTTAAGAGTGCTTACAACTTTCGCAAGATCCCACGCCTGGCACGCCCGATGAGTGGCATAGGCAGCATCACCCGTCTGGGCATACGGAGCATGCATATGTGAGTTCAAAATGGCAATTGGAGCTGCTCCTATCGCCGTAGGCTCCAATATTGTTACGGCAATACTCTTTCCAACAAGCCAGTCTCCTCTGAAAAAAGCACTGGGCCTACCGTTGATTGGGAATCGGTACAAAAACGTGCTTGCAATTGGAAGCTTCAGCAATATGGCCAAGCCTGGCCCAGCAATGATTCCCGAGCGAAATTGGCGTCTGTATGGGAACTTCTGCTTACACCTCTGATCAATGTACTTCCAGTCTTCCTCTACCCACACTTCTTGGAGAGCCACTATGTCGTATTCGGATTGCGCTAGCTTGTTGGCAATAGCCCGAAGCCGTTCCTTTCGAAATTTCGATACATACTTGAGGCCCCACGTATTTAGGGTAAGAAGCTTTATATTTTTCTTTTCCATGGTTTAGAAAAGTGGAGAATTGATGAGGGTTTGCTGCTTAAAGAAGAGGCTTTCTTTGCTATGTGTTTGTTTTGTCCTGCATGTATATGTATTGGCAGTGACATTCGCCACGTGATTTAAGTTCATGCAGTAGCTGCGAATTCTGTTGATATTCTAATAATATCATCATGGGAGTTTACCGATAGCACATGGAGATGTTTAGTTATCCTTGTTCAACTCGTTTCTCTCGCTAAGAGTTTGTTTTCTGTAAAGTTTGTCCTCCGCCAACTCTGAACTTGAACAGTCGTGTCTCATGCCCAGTCCTCCACGATAAATGATGACGCCCTCCACCACGTGATTAAGGTTCATGCAATAGCTGCATATCCCTCTTACGTCCGCATATATCGTTTATCTTTAGGTATATACTTGAGTCTGCCTGCGATTAGAATGGACCACTCTTCTTTTGTCTCCAACAAGGTGCCAAATCATGGCAGATTTGTGCCTTTTAACTTTTTTCCTTGGGTGAGATATCAATCAAAGGAGTGATCTTACTTTCTCACAAGTGAAACGACATCTCGTTGGCGTCTCACCTTGATTCACCAATCATGACCATTTTCCTGCATGTTGGCATTGTCTGCTGCACTTTCTGTAGATCATCCTCAAGCCTAACAAGGCTAACAGTCCAAATGCCATTGTGTTGGCCCGTTTTGATTCAGGTGCCTGCAAGTATGCATAATTTTACCACGACATTTTATCATAGCCCCCTCAATGTACACGTATATATCAGTATCTCTCAGACTTTCAGAATCTATAACTGACTACTGGAATCCGCGTCTATCTATTCCCATCTCATCTAATGCTATCCTCCATATTGGTCCGGAAACAACAGAAATCGGTCTTGGCTGTGTTGGCAGTGCTAGCAATGATAATATATATTCGACTTGAACAACATCTGTTCAATTTTTGCGTTCAATCCCCAGAGTCTGTACCGGTTGACAAACATGTAGTTGACAAACATGTGGTTGAATTAACTGAGACAGATCAAGCAATACCTTTCATCAAGGTTACTACGGTAGACCACACCATTGGCAGCCAGAAGAATGTGTTCACAAATACAAGGCTGAAAAACACTCCCATTGAAGATACGCTACTCATTGTGGCATCGATTGCAAATGTGAAATCTTTCGGAAATTCTCGAACTTTCAAAGACTACATGGACGTCATAGCTGGCATTGATTATGATAAAAGCAAAATCAACTTGGCTTTCTTCTGTGGAACAGGCGAGCTATTCGAACAGGTAAACGCATTCACAGAGAACCTATTTGCTTCTCAGGCAGACGTTAAGTATGGGAAAGTCACCGTTCTCAAGGCTGAGTTTCTCAAGTCGGAGTTTTCTTCCTTCGAACACGACGTGAAAGTGCAAAGACCGCGCAGAAGGCTCATTGCACGGGCACGGAACTACGCATTGATGAACTCTCTCGACTCGGAACAGTACACATTGTTTATGGATGCAGACATTATTCGGCTAGACAATGTGGACATGGTGCGCCGATTTGTGGCTAGTGGTAAGGATATAGTGGTTCCACGTGTGGAGATAGGCTTTAACAATGACTACGACAGGAACTCATGGCGTGGGGAGCCTGTAACTCCATCTGCAGAACAACAGGCTCTCATGGACCAGAATAAGTGGGACGACGTCGTCTTCATTACTCATGACAAGCCAGGGTTGTTCCATTTGGGACTCCACGTAGAGGAAACCAAGAATGCCAATCCGGGTGACCCAGCGTTGAGTCTAGACCACTTGGTCCCGCTAGACTCGGTTGGAGGTGCCATTCTCTTTGCAAAGTCGATCATCTACAAACAAGGCATTTTGTTCCCGCCTCTTTGCATCGTGGGCACTACTTGGGGGAGACACGAGGGGTTTGATGGCATGGAGACAGAAGGATTATGCTACATTGCTCGAGTGGCGGGTTATTCTTGTTGGGGAATGCCTAATTTAGTTGCACAGCATGCAGTCTAAGTTACTTAGAGGGTGATTGGGAGGTTGATCAATTACATTTCGAATTTCAAGATCTGCAGACAACGCAGTAGACCATGAATGGAATTAATAGCAATAGCATGAATCTAACTAATGTAGTGCTATTCAATCTGGGAGGCTAAGAGGTACTGATGTATATGACCATCAGTGGTGATGATAAAATGTCGTACAGACATTTTACCGCCTTGCAGACAACTAAAAGAAATAACCTAATACCACATTGTATTGGAAGTATTAGGGGGCATGTTGAGTAATGATGATCATACAACTCTGCAGATTACTCCATTAATTAATTAATTGAAGTGAAACGTGATAGAGATGTCGCTCCACGTGTGGGTTCGTAAGACCCGGTCCATTGATGATCTCATTAATGGAAAACTATATAAACACCTACGTCTATCCATTATTTAAAAAGGGACAAAGGGAAAGTAAGACAAAGATAAATGCGTGTTATAAGATCGGATAAGCCGATAGTCTTAAGTATATACCTTCAGTATAAACGATGGATCACAATGATAATCTAAACGGCTACTGCATGAAGTTATCATCAGTAGTGGACGGTAAAATTCCACAAGTTCGCTTTAAAATTCATCATTCATTTATTCTGACAGTAAGAGAGGTACTGATGTATATGCACTTCAGTGCGGAAGGATAAAATGCAGTACAGATATTTTATCATATTTGCAGAACAACAAAGCCAACACCGGAGTTGAGGCGTGTTGTAGTTTCAGGTTGATCTACAAACAATGAATGAGATCATACAACTCTGCAGAACTATATTACGATTGTGGAATCAGGATAAAATGTCATAAGAATGAAATTTCACGTGAGAATACGTAAGACCCGGTACATTGATGATCTCGCTTAGTAAAAACTATTTAAAGACGCAAGTCTGTCCATTATTTTAAAAGGGACAGAGAGAGAGTAAGACAAAGATAATTGTGTGTTATCAAATGGACAAGCCGTTAGTCTTAAGTATATATCTGCAGTAGAAACGATTGAATAAATATGAATATTAATGGCTACTGCATGAACTTGAAGTCTGTACTAGTGGACAGTAAAATTATTGATTCTGAGAGTCTAAGAGGTACTGATGTAAGGGTACATCAGTGCGGCAATGATAAAATGCCGTACGGGCATTTTATCAGACCTGCAGACAAATGAAATGGAACAAGCCAATTCCACGGCACTTTGTGCCAGTTGGTCTTGTTGGGTTGTAGATGATCATACGACTCTGAAGTGGATCATACAACTTTGCAGAAACCTCGTATGATTGTTGAATCAGGGAAAAACGCCGTGGCAATATCATACAATACTCTGTTGAGTAAGACTCAGGCCATTGATGATCTCAAGCCATAAAGAATATATAAAGACGTAGGTCTGACCAGAATTAGAGAATGGTCAGAGAGATTTGAAGGTCATTTACATACGTATAACGAACAGACTCAAATATACACCTACCAGAGAAACGACCTATACGGACATGAATGGAATTAACAGCTACTGCATGAACTTAAATCATGTCGTGCAGTTCAGAATTCATCAGGCGAGCCTAAAATTTGACATGTGTATTATGCAGGATGTATCGTATTTATGCACAGATGTGCATTGTTTCTAGAGACGGTGAGATCTACTTTTAACAAAAAGTGCTACGAGCACATACTTATTGCGACACGATTCACAGTACGTCCACATTTGATCCCGATGAGCCTAGCGAAAGTGGTACTCCAGAATTTATCACAATCCACTAATGTCTGAATAAAGATGTTAACAAACTTGTTCCAGATCTTCTGAAGGGTACCTCTCTTCTTAGACACAGTCGCAAGATATTTTATTTCTATGGCTACTTCCTCGTCAATTCCTGCCCTACTACTTACCTGGCCAGCATCCCCGTTTTCTCTTAAGTGTGCTTTCTTGGCTAACTTCCACCCAACAAAGGGAAAAATACCGAAAGCAGGGACGAAGGAAGTGGTGAACAAGTTAGTGACAGAAAACTGGCCGAAAAAGAAGATACAGAAACCGTTGAGAGAAGCACCAAGAAGTTAGAGAATGTACTCCAGTATTTCAATCAGGGGTAGGTCCACTGCGTAACATTTCAGTATTCGTCATCAACCTGATGTAATTACTGGATCTTGACAGCTTTCCTGAATTCGGAGTAACACATTCACATGGCGAAATAAGTGAATAAGATGCCGGTAGTATCCAAGTTGATGAACCAATCGAAGACGGTGTTCAAAGATTCATAGACACTCACATAGGAGAGGCATCCAATAACCATTGACAAAGTGACGGCTACAATAAGACATCCGATCTTTAATAATTCGACAAAGATTATTGGTAAGTAACCAGCTATGTCTGCCGAATAGGCAATTTTGGTAGCATTGTAAGATAAGCCGTTGCCACAAGACCAGACAGAGGTCATGACAACAGCATTAACCAATGAGTCCAAGCTGTGGAAACCAAAAATCTTGATACCAATGACCCATGAGGAGGATGTAGCACATGATTTTCCATTTGCAATATCAAAACTGGGTTGGCCAAGGAACACAAGGAGTTCATGAAGACAAATTTTCCAATGTAGAACAAGTAGATTCTGATATATAATCTCCTGCTGCGAGACCAATGTTCTTATGAAGCAGCGAGACTTCGCTTGCAATCATTCACATCATGTCAGGACCATAATAAGCGAATTCAATGTACATGAGCACGATTCAGAAACCCAGAAACTTACCAGTGACTCCACAAGATACGCACGAAAAAGACCACCTGCTTTCCACTTACAGAATGCAAAAACATTTCCCCTAGCAATACCACCACATTTGTCGATTAAAGCGAAGAATATCAAGTCCGCGATCAAAATCACCTTCATAATGGAAGAGAAAAACTCAACTTCTCTATACATTTTCACATCAAAAGTGTTAAAGAAGAAAATTGAAGCCAAAACAATGGTAATGAAAATACCAGGCAGTGCTTCTTTCCAGAAGCTGATATCTCGAGTCCTTCCAAGCGTGGAAATGAGAATGAAAATGTAAGCCAGTTGCATCCATGGGCTTTGACTTCCTCTTTATAATGATTCAGTACATGTTAGCAATCAAGTATGGAACATACTAAAGAACTATCGTTAAGAACAATGGTGCAACTGTACCTTTTAGTTGTAATTTTGAAATTGACACCACAGATAATAGAATTCCTTAACTTGTATTATCTGAAATCGGACAGAAAGCTTGAATTCAATTCAATCACGCACTCAAACTTGAAATTCATAAAAATTTTCATGCAATTAGGTGCAAATGCAAATTCAAATTTACTCTCAACTACGGCGTGTAGGAAATATGATTCCCAGTGATGAGGACCAAAATATGCATAATCACTTGTTAAATCCGCAGTCGATGTAGTGAATAATTCGGGCAAAACAAATCTTATTTCGCTTTTAGTTAAAATTTTGATTTGTAATAGTGATCGGTGGTTTTAAAAATTTGCAATATAAAATTGACACTTCACTAATTAAATTCTTGTACTTTTTCTAAGTGCACACACACTGAGCCTATGATTTTCTTGGGTGTCCTGTAATCCTTGAGCACCATTCGACGTTGGAGCATCAGTGGTCACAACATGCGTGGTGGGTCCGCTAGTGACAGTACTGAGACCAGTGGATGGACCAGTCCCGGTAGAGGGGAAAACCTCGCCAGAGAACATGGTGAGTCTCGACTCTGGTGATTCCACAGCCACAACAAGAGAAGTTTAGATCAGCAATCCTAAAGTAGTCGTCACTGGGCCTGTCACTGTAGTGGTGAACTATCCCGTCCGTAGAAAAGAAGTGGAGGAGAAACCTGTTGTAGGAGTATCAATCTCAACCAATGGCTTAGTCTCAGTTGAAGCGCCAAAAGTCACATTAGTCAACGTTGCACGTCTGACTCAACGTTCTAGTACAGGGTCTTGTCGTTATAATTATATTTAATTCTGGACAATTTCAATATGCGGTTACATCCATCTGGTATATCTTTTCACTCTCATCCTTGTTGTTACGATCGACGATAACGAAAACGATATATAGTCCTTTTTGTACCCTCTGGTAGTAGTTGACAATTTTTATAGAATATGTATATTCCGTCTTTAAGTGAAAAGTAGCATTCAAGATACTGCTATAATTCGCAAGGTCTTGATTATTCCCTCCAAAAAAAGGCTGACACAGGGCCAATAATTCTTGTTTTCGTTCAAACAGCAAACAAATGTCACTCCATTACCCAACTGAGTCAAAGCAACATCGTCAACCGCGCTGAGAGAAAACTTGTACACGCAATCTATTTCTGGGTAGTAGTACATGGGCAAGCGTAAGGCAAAATATGTCTCGTCAATTTTTTTTGAATTTACTGTTTTCTTCTCGGTAGACAATTTGTTCAGTCATAATGTATTCAGTGACTCCACACACCATGCTATAAGATGGATAGCTCACGAAGGTCCATATTTAGGTCAAGAATCAAGTATAAGGAAGAACAGCAAAAGACCCGTCATAAGCAAGGAATGCAAAGAAAAAAGTATATCCAGTAAATTCTCAACAATTTTTTCTTGAGTAAAACTTGTGGGAACAGAGCAGTCATCAATAATGTCCCCAAGAGCGTAAGAAATTAAAAACATTTAATGGAATATTGATCAACTGAATCAGTTACATGCTGGAACCCGGATATCTTCAACTTTTGCGGACCATGCTCGTAGCGCATGCTAGCAATAAGTAATTGAATATATTTGGTAAGCTTTTAAGATATGATGTACTAGTATTACCTTAATTGATTCAGTTGCACTTACCAAATTTGAATTGAAAATTCCGTGAGAATAACAGTTAAAGTGTTGAATCTGGTGCTTGTTGCACATGCTTGCAATAATCATTTCAGTCTTCATTTGGTAACCTTTTCGAGAAGTGATGTAATAGGAATAGCGCTAATGATTCAGTTCCACTTACCAAAAGGTAATGAAAATATCCGTTTGAATAACCGTTAATCGTTGAATCCCATGTTTGTTGCACATGCTTGCAATAATTATTTTAATCTTCATCTGGTAACCTTTTCGAGATGTATTAGTATCACCACTACTTATTCAGTAGCACTCTCCAGTCGAATAAGCATTTCTGTATCACAAATATTGAATGTTCAACTGTCTGATGGCACTGGTGGAATTATCAGCGAAAAGAAAAAAGTCTTTTCATTTTCTCTAATCCAGCCTCTGCAAATAAGTGCTACACTTGTGTGGGACAGACCATCTATTTTGTTAATTAATTGTACTATCTGTAATGATACCTACTTCAGTTTCTGAAATTTGTGGGGCTTATAATGTATGTCCTACGTATAATACTTTAGCCCATTTCAATTATTTGCACAATTTTATTGTGTGACTGACATGCAGGTACATTTGAATTGTTTATCTGAAAGGTACATCAGCTGCATAAAAACAATTAACATTCCGGATAAAGAGAATGTTTAACTGTTATTCTCATGGAGATATTACCAATTTGGTAAGGGTGAATGAATCAATAGCGCTAATACTAGTACATCACATCTCAATAGGTTACCAAAGGAAGATTAAAATAATTATTGCATACATGCGCAATAAACATGGCATTCAACACTGAACTGTTATTCCCGCATGAACAAAGATGTTTACATAATTCTGCTCCGAGGGCTATAAAGAACCTTAGATGTACTAATGCTACTATAAGAATTAGCAATGATTTTCCTAATAATTGCATCTCTCTGGTGCTACTTTATCTGTGCACCAGTCAATGCAATCGTTAGTGGTTGTGTGCCTTCCACTATTGAAAGACAAGGTTATGACGTGAATTTTTATTATTATCCATGGTATTCGACAGTAGGTTTTGCTGGCACAGAATTTTTCGAGTCTGGGTACTCGCAGTACGGTTTTTATGCGTCAACTACTACTGTCGTCTCAGAAAATTTTAATTATTCGTTGTTACATGACCAATATATTAAAAAAGGAATCACAGAACTATACGGAGTTCCAATTACCGTTAATAACTACTCTATGCAACTTACTGGGTACTTTTTGGCAAGTTACACAGGAAATTATAAGTTTATGGTGGCTGCGGACGACGGAGCTTCTCTTCAATTTGGAGCCGGAGTAAAGTGTTGTGCAAATGCTGATGACAGTGTTACGGGCGAATTTGACATCCAAACAGTGGGTAACCTTACTAAAGTGGGCACAACTTTTTCTGCTTACAGCAATGTACTTACAACCAGAAACAGTTCCAGCCATTATTTACAAGAGGGAGTTTACTATCCTGTAAAGGTTGTCGCCTTTAACTGGGATGGTCCAGCTGGTCTAAATTTGTCTTTCTACGATCCAATGGGTACATTTCATTCGAAGACGGGGAGTTTTATCTATCAAGCGGAATTCGTATCAGGAACTGAATCATGTTACACCAAAACGACAACGAGTACTACGTACACTCTTCGCTCGAGCGACTCCTCTGCCACTGCAGGTACCTACACTCCTAGTGAGTGTGTCACTGCGCTAACATGTGCTGTGACTGTTGTGACTTCTGAGCCCACTACCACTGTCACCAGCACCATCCCATGGACAGGCACGTTTATTCTGACGTACTCCACGATTGCCACTGTGACTTCTGGCAATTCTACAGTGACCGAGGAATTGGTTGTGATTGAGACACCATATTCGACGCTCTACACCACCATTCCATGGACAGGCACATTCACTCTGACTTACACCACGTTGACGAATGTAACTACTGGCAATTCTACTGAGACCGACTGGTTGGTTGTGATTGAGACTCCAATCGGTCCCTCCACCACTACCATTACATGGAGTGGATCGGTCACCACTACCTTGACAGCTCCTTTGATTGTTGTTTCCGGATCGCTAATCCACACCACAACTATTGTAATTGTAGAGATACCACTGTCGACGCTGTACACCACCATTCCTTGGACTGGCGCGTTGACTCTGACGTACACCACGGTTACTGCAGTGGCTACTGACAGTTCTACTATGACCGAGGTATTGGTAGTGGTTGAGACTCCTACCATTCCTCTTCACACCACAACTGTGCCATGGACGGGGACGTACACCACAACCTTGACAGGACCAATTATTGTTACTTCGGGAGTCCTGGTCTATACTACTAGTATTGTAATTATCGGGATACCTGAGACGACAGAGTCGACGCTCATCACCACCATTCCATGGACTGGATCATTCATCACCACAACGACTAGTGCAGTGACGGTTTCTTTTGGATCGACGACTTACACTACTACCGTTGTGATTGTCGAAACACCAATATCGACAATCACCACCACAATTCCATGGACAGGCACGTCCACTCTGACATACACCACGTTGACGACCGTAACTCCTAGCGGTTCCACCGAGACCAACTGGTTGGTTGTGATTGAAACTCCAGCGTTCACTACATACACCACCTCTTGGACTACGACTTACTCCGATGGTGTCACGGGGACTGACTCAGGTGTTGTAATTGTAACTACTGATAAATCCGGTTCATTGACAACTACTACTTCTAAGTTCGCTTCTATTAGTGGATTAACTACGTATACTACCTCGTGGACTACAACTAACTCTAATGGAGCAACGGAGACAGACTCTGGAGTAGTGATTGTGACAACAGACAAATCCGGTTCATTGACAACTACTACTTCTAAGTTCGCTTCTATTAGTGG
>JAJLRN010000070.1:0-22827 GCA_030567015.1 Sungouiella sharkensis | reverse complement strand
CTTTTTTAAATTCGCTCAAGAAATGTTTCAAGATCGCATCTGAAAAGTTTCATACTCGCATCCTGAAAGTTTCATACTCGCATCCTGAAAGTTGTAAATTCGCACAAGAAATGTTTCAAGTTCGCATCTGAAAAGTTTCATACTCGCATCCTGAAAGTTGTAAATTCGCATCCTGAAAGTTGTAAATTCGCACAAGAAATGTTTCAAGTTCGCATCTGAAAAGTTTCATACTCGCATCCTGAAAGTTGTAAATTCGCACAAGAAATGTTTCAAATTCGCTTTCCGGTAAGTTTCAAATTCGCATCCTGAAAGTTTTAAATTCGCACAAGGAATGTTTCAAGTTCGCTTTCCAGAGAGTTTCAAATTCGCACAAAAGATGTTTCATATTCGCGCACTTTCTATTGTGTGAGCATGTAAAATGAAGAAAGTGTGCGAATTTGAAAGACAAAATGTGCGAATTTAAAACTCTCCGGAAAGCGAAAATGAAACATTTTTTATGAGAATTCGAAACATTTTTTGTGCGAATTGGAAACTTTCCGGAAAGCGAATTTGAAACATTTCTTGTGCGACTTTACACTTTTCAGGATGCGAATTTACAACTTTCAGGATGCGAGTATGAAACTTTTCAGATGCGAACTTGAAACATTTCTTGTGCGAATTTACAACTTTCAGGACGCGAATTTACAACTTTCAGGATGCGAGTACGAAACTTTTCAGATGCGAACTTGAAACATTTCTTGTGCGAATTTACAACTTTCAGGATGCGAGTATGAAACTTTTCAGATGCGAACTTGAAACATTTCTTGAGCGAATTTAAAAAAGGGTATTAACGAGTTTAAAAACGCCGATGTGCGAATTTGAAAATGCCCTTGAACGAATTTCGAAATTTCAAACGCGAAATATTTATGAAAAACACTGTACATCAGAGCAGTATAGTAAAATGCGTGTTGCATTTTACATACCTGCAGATAAACATACGGAATAAGGCCGATATTATCAATAGGAGTGATCGGGACGTTAGGAGGTCTCTTATCAGTTGACGGCTCAGGGGTGAAACGCCTTGCGGATGTGCTTTCCCAATAGGGATGTGTTCCACGGCTATCTTCCGATAGAGATGTGTTCCAACGGCTAATTCCCGATATGGATATTGCTCTCAATAGATAAGTGAGACCCAGTCAGTGATAATCTCATCCAGGGAAAACTATTTAAGGACGTAGATTTGCCCGTCAATTGAGAAGGGTAAGGAAGATTTGAAATGTGATACATACGTATAACAAACTAAACTCAAATATACACCTACCAGATAAAAGATCTATAGGAACATGAATGGAATTAACAGCTACTGCATGAACTTGAATCATGTCGTGCGCTTCAAAATTCATCAAAATATATTACTGGAACGTACTAAGCAAGCGACACTAGAGAAATCTATTTGTATGATGTTATGGAGTCAGGATTTGTTTATGCGGACTGAATGAGTTCATACTAGAGGGGAGTGAGGAGACTCTGTTCACATTAAACGGAGCGGTCCACACCATCGGGGAAGAGGACCGCTTATTTTGATGGAGGCTTTTAGTGCCTAGTCACCTTCTATTGCACCATTTCTTGAAAAAAATAAACATAATAAAACTTAATTTTGCTTGTCCATATTCTTATAATAGCCTTGATTAGTACTACACTTTGAGAACAGGATTCTGCAAGAGGCAAATACTTGGTTGACCCTAAAATAAGCAGGACTGAAATGAGATAATACACTGACTAATTCATCTTTAGCTGAAATGATTATGTCCTTGGATTGTAACTTTACTGCGATTTCCTTCAACTCAGACATTACACTCCGTATTCTCAGTTATTCGCTTTTCACTATATCTTGAGAAATATCGATCAATTCTTTTTGGTTATATTGTCGTTCGAACGCATACATTTCTATATTCTGTCAACATTGGACTTGATGGTGTCACTTGCTACATTTATAATTTCCTATTTCAATTTGGCGAATTCGAAATTCTTGGAAAGCGAATTTAAGCTTTCGCGTATGAGATTTTCTGTCACAAGACTTTAAATTGTTTGTGTTGTCACACGAATATATCATATGACAGTGCATTTTGTAAGAAATAAGTCTTTGATGTAACTCAACAAACTCCAACTTGATCACGTGCTCAATATATGCCAACTCCAGTTACCACACTCCTGATGAGGAATATCGGGAGTGCCATGTGGTGGTGTGATTTACTAAGATAGAGCGTGGAGTAATCGTGGAGTAGAATCGAGAAGTAGATACATGGAGTAGAATCGAGAAGTAAATACATGGAGTAGAATCATGGAAACACAGCATTGTGTTCAATGTAATAATGGGCTATTTTTCAATCTGATGGTCTATACACGTAGAGTCAGCTACCAAAGCCACACAAAGATAATATTTTTGACCTTTTGCCGGTAATTACGCGATCCCTATGAACAAGAATACGAAAAAAAGCTACATTCAATAATCAATAAAAAAACAGAATTTGACTGCTGATTTGATCTCTATACCATTCTGCACACAATGCGCCATCTCGCTTCCGTACTTATGCAGTCTCAGAGAATACCGAAAAAGTTCGACAGTCAAATGCCACCTGAAAGACTTAAAAAAGGCACAAAAGCGATAAATTCCAAAATCTCCAAATTGGCCTACAAAACAAAACATCTCTCATTATCTTTTCCAAATTCACCATACTCTTAAACCCTCTCATCCCATACTTAACTATCGTAACGCCAGCACCAGCCAAATTTCCTACATACACACAGAGCATACTGCATATACAGCTCAACATCCCAACATTTGCACCCAAATCCAACTAATCCCAGTCCTGCAGAATACAAAGTAATGGTCCTATATATCTACCTATTACCTCTCAACTTTTAAACAACTTCAAGGTTTTTTTTAAAGAAACTACTTGCTTTTTCTCCACTAATTCACCATGAGACCAGAGATCGAGCAGGAACTCTCGCACACTTTGTTGACCGAGTTGTTGGCGTACCAATTCGCCTCTCCTGTCAGATGGATCGAGACCCAGGATGTGTTTTTGAAGGACCACAATACCGAGCGTGTTGTTGAGATTGGTCCTTCCCCAACTTTGGCTGGAATGGCCTCCAGAACTATCAAGGCCAAGTACGAGTCCTACGACGCCGCTTTGTCATTGCAGCGTCAAGTTTTGTGCTACGCTAAAGATGCTAAGGAAATCTACTACACTCCAGACCCAGCTGACTTGACTCCTCCTGCTAAAGCCGACTTGGCTCCGGCTGCTGCTGCTGCTGCCTCTACTCCAGCCCCCGCTGCCGCTCCTGTTACCGCTCCAGCACCTGTTGCTGCTCCAGCTGCTGCTCCAACCGGTCCAGTAGCTGCCATTGCAGATGAGCCAGTGAAGGCTTCCTTGCTTTTGCACGTGTTGGTTGCCCAGAAGTTGAAGAAGCCATTGGAGTCCATTCCAATGAGCAAGGCTATCAAGGACTTGGTGAACGGTAAGTCCACCGTGCAGAACGAGATTTTGGGTGATTTGGGTAAAGAGTTTGGCTCTACTCCAGACAAGCCTGAGGACACCCCATTGGAGGAGTTGGCCGAGCAGTTCCAGGACTCGTTCAACGGTCAATTGGGTAAGACTTCCACCTCATTGATCGGCAGATTGATGTCGTCCAAGATGCCTGGAGGATTCTCCATCACTGTCGCCAGAAAGTACTTGGAGTCCAAGTACGGTTTGGGTTCCGGAAGACAGGACTCGGTCTTGTTGACTGCTCTTGTCAACGAGCCTTCGGCCAGATTGGGTTCTGAGGCCGATGCCAAAGAGTTCTTGGACTCTGTGGCCCAGAAATACGCCTCTACTGCCGGAATCTCTTTGGCTTCCGCTGCTGCAGCTGGTGGCTCTGGCGGTGCCGGTGGTGCTGTCATCGACAGTGCTGCGTTGGACGCCTTGAGCGCCGAAAGCAAAATTTTGGCCAAGCAACAATTGGAGGTATTGGCCAGATACTTGCAGGTCGATTTGAACAAGGGTGCAAAGTCCTACATCAAGGAGAAGGAAGCCTCTGCCTTGTTGCAGAAGGAATTGGACTTGTGGGAAGCCGAGCACGGAGAATTCTATGCTAAGGGTATCCAGCCAGTGTTCTCTGCCTTGAAGGCCAGAACCTACGACTCCTACTGGAACTGGGCCAGACAAGACGTCTTGTCCATGTACTTTGACATCATTTTCGGCAAGTTGACCTCTGTGGACCGCGAGACCATCAACCAATGTATCCAGATCATGAACAGAGCTTCTCCCACTTTGATCAAATTCATGCAATACCACATCGACCACACCCCAGAGTACAAGGGCGAGACCTACCAGTTGGCTAAGAGATTGGGCCAGCAGTTGATCGACAACTGTAAGCAGGTGTTGGACGTTGACCCAGTCTACAAGGACGTCTCCAGAATCACCGGGCCAAAGACCACCGTTGATGCCAAGGGTAAGATTGTCTACGAGGAAGCCAACAAGGAGTCTGTTCGTAAGTTTGAGCAGTACGTTTACGAGATGGCTCAAGGTGGCCCTATGACCAAGGTTGCTCAGCCAACCATCCAGGAAGACTTGGCCAGAGTTTACAAGGCTATCTCCAAGCAATCTTCTGTCTCCAAGAACACCAAGGTCGAGCTTGACAAGTTGTACTCGCAATTGGTTGAGTTCATGGAGTCCAACAAGGAGATCGCGACTGACCAAGCTACCAAGGTTGCTTTGCAGGCCGAGACCGGTACCACCACTCCTACTGATGAGGAGGAAACCGCCTCTTCTGATGACGAGATCGCTTCCTTGCCAGATAAGACCTCCATCTTGCAGCCAGTCTCTTCAACCATTCCGCCGCAAACCATTCCTTTCTTGCACCTTCAAAAGAAGACCAAGCACGGCTGGGAGTACGACCACAAGTTGTCCTCCATGTACTTGGATGGTTTGGAAAGCGGCGCGGTCAACGGTTTGACCTTCAAGGACAAGCATGTTTTGGTTACTGGTGCAGGTGCTGGTTCCATTGGTGCCGAGATCTTGCAAGGTTTGATCTCTGGTGGTGCTAAGGTCATTGTCACCACTTCTCGTTTCTCCAAGAAGGTCACCGAGTACTACCAGGCTATGTACTCCAGATACGGTGCCAGTGGCTCCACTTTAATTGTGGTTCCATTCAACCAGGGTTCCAAGCAGGATGTTGACAACTTGGTCAACTACATCTACGACTCTTCTAATGGTTTGGGTTGGGACTTGGATGCCATCATTCCTTTCGCCGCTATCCCAGAGAACGGTAACGGTTTGGACAACATCGACTCCAAGTCTGAGTTGGCTCACAGAATCATGTTGACCAACTTGTTGAGATTGTTGGGTGCTGTCAAAACCAAGAAGGTCACCGATACCAGACCAGCACAGGTTATCTTACCACTCTCTCCAAACCACGGTACTTTTGGTTTTGACGGTTTGTACTCCGAGTCTAAGATTTCTTTGGAGACTTTGTTCAACAGATGGTACTCTGAGGACTGGTCTACCAAGTTGACCGTCTGTGGTGCTATCATTGGTTGGACCAGAGGAACTGGTTTGATGAGTGCTAACAACATTATCGCCGAGGGTATCGAGAAGGTTGGTGTCAGAACCTTCTCCCAGAAGGAGATGGCTTTCAATATTTTGGGTTTGTTGACTCCACACATCGTCAACTTGTGTCAGGAGCAGCCAGTTATGGCCGACTTGAACGGTGGATTGCAGTTCATTGAGAATTTGAAGGAGTTCACCAGCAAGTTGAGATCGGACTTGGTTGACTCGGCCGATGTTAGAAGAGCCGTTTCTATCGAATCATCTATCGAGCAGAAGGTTGTCCATGGTGACGGTGTCGATGCTAACTACAACAAGGTTACCGTTCAGCCAAGGGCTAACATGACCTTCTCTTTCCCAGACATGAAGTCTTACGAGGAGATCAAGAAGGCTGCCCCAGATTTGGAAGGTATGTTGGACTTGGAATCCGTCATCGTTGTTACTGGTTTCTCCGAGGTTGGTCCATGGGGTAACGCTAGAACCAGATGGGAGATGGAAGCCTTTGGTGAATTCTCGTTGGAGGGTTGTATCGAAATGGCCTGGATCATGGGCTTGATCAAGTACCACACCGGTAACTTGAAGGGCAAGCCATACACTGGATGGATCGATGCTAAGACTCAACAGCCAGTTGATGACAAGGACATCAAGGCTAAGTACGAGGAGCAAATCTTGGAGCACTCTGGTATACGTCTCATTGAGCCTGACTTGTTTGATGGTTACGACCCAGAGAAGAAGCAGTTGATCCAGGAAGTTGTTATTCAGCATGATTTGGAGCCATTTGAGGCTTCTAAGGAAACTGCTGACCAATACAAGCACCAGCACGGTGACAAGTGTGAGATCTTCGAGATTGAGGAGTCTGGTGAGTACACAGTCAAGATCTTGAAGGGTGCCACTTTGTATGTTCCAAAGGCTTTGAGATTCGACAGATTGGTTGCCGGTCAAATTCCAACTGGTTGGGATGCCAAGAACTACGGTATTTCTGAGGATACCATCAGTCAGGTCGATCCAATCACCTTGTATGTCTTGGTCTCCACTGTTGAGGCTTTGTTGGCTGCCGGTATCACTGACCCATACGAGTTCTACAAGTATGTCCATGTCTCTGAGGTCGGAAACTGTTCTGGTTCCGGTATGGGTGGTGTCTCTGCCTTGAGAGGTATGTTCAAGGACAGATACTCCGACAAGCCAGTGCAGAATGATATCTTACAGGAGTCTTTCATCAACACCATGTCTGCTTGGGTGAACATGTTGTTGTTGTCCTCTTCAGGTCCTATCAAGACCCCAGTCGGTGCCTGTGCCACTGCTGTTGAGTCTGTTGACACCGGTATCGAGACCATCTTGTCCGGTAAGGCTAAGGTCTGTATCGTTGGTGGTTACGATGACTTCCAAGAGGAAGGTTCCTACGAGTTCGCCAACATGAACGCCACCTCAAACGCTGTTGACGAGTTTGCCCACGGCAGAACTCCATCCGAGATGTCTAGACCAACCACTACTACCAGAAACGGTTTCATGGAGGCTCAAGGTTCTGGTATCCAGGTCATTATGACCGCTGACTTGGCCATCAAGATGGGTGTTCCTATCTACGCAGTGTTGGCTATGACCGCTACTGCTACTGACAAGATCGGTAGATCCGTTCCTGCTCCAGGTAAGGGTATTTTGACCACTGCTCGTGAGCACCACGGTGACTTGAAGTACCCATCTGCCATGTTGAACATCAAGTACAGAAACAGACAATTGAGGAAGAGATTGGCTCAGATCGGAGCTTGGGAGGAGTCCGAGATCGAGTACTTGTCTGAGGAAGCCGAGTTGGCTAAGGAGGAGTACGGCTCCGATTTCTCCATCTCCGAGTTCTTGCGTGAGAGAGCTGAGGAGATCCGTCGTGAGGCAAAGAGACAGGCTGCTGATGCCAAGAAGCAATGGGGTAACTTCTTTTACAAGAGTGACCCAAGAGTTGCTCCTTTGAGAGGTGCCTTGGCGACTTTCGGTTTGACCATTGACGACTTGGGAGTTGCTTCGTTCCACGGTACCTCTACTAAGGCTAACGATAAGAATGAGTCTGCTACTATCAACTCCATGATGAAGCACTTGGGTAGATCTGAGGGTAACCCAGTGTTTGGTGTCTTCCAGAAGTACTTGACTGGTCACCCTAAGGGTGCTGCTGGTGCTTGGATGTTGAACGGTGCTATCCAGATCTTGAACTCCGGCATTGTTCCAGGCAACAGAAACGCTGACAACGTCGACAAGATCATGGAGGATTTCGAATACGTCTTGTACCCATCTAGATCCATCCAAACTGACGGTATTAAGGCTGTCTCTGTCACTTCTTTCGGTTTCGGCCAGAAGGGTGCTCAGGCTGTTGCCGTTCACTCTGACTACTTGTTCGCCGTGTTGGACAAGAGAACCTACGAAGACTACGCATCGAGAGTCACCGCGAGAAACAAGAGAGCCTACAGATACATGCACAACGCTATCACTCGTAACAGTATGTTCAAGGCAAAGGACAAGGCTCCATATGCTGATGAGTTGGAGCAGCCTGTCTACTTAGACCCATTGGCACGTGTCGAGCAGAGCAAGACTGGTTTGGTCTTCACTAAGAAGGGTGTTCAGTCTGACAAGAGCTACGTGTCTGCTGTTTCCGACGCTACTTCAAAGGCCTTGAGCTCTTTGAACAAGACCTCCAAGGGTGTCGGTGTGGATGTTGAGTTGCTCTCTGCCTTGAACTTGGAGAATGAGACTTTCATCGAGAGAAACTTTACTGCTGCTGAGGTTGAGTACGCTTCTAAGTCTGCTCACCCACAAGCTTCCTTCACTGGTACTTGGTCTGCCAAGGAGGCCGTTTTCAAGGCTTTGGGTGTCAAGTCCCAGGGTGCAGGTGCTGCTTTGAAGGACATTGAGATTGTTCGTGACAGTAACGGTGCACCAAAGGTTGTCTTGAGCGGTGACGCTAAGGCTGCTGCTGCCAAGGCTGGTGTAAAGAACGTGAGCGTGTCTATCTCTCACGATGACTTCCAAGCCACTGCTGTTGCTTTGAGTGAGTTTTAAATCTAAGAATTTAAATTTGCGTAATTTTGAGAGTTAGTATATATTAACAAGCGATTTTTAATATCCAGGTAAATTTACGTTAATGAGATCAGAATTTAACTATGCCAATCATCCATAGATCAGAGCGAAAGCTAGCAAATCTCAACATGGAGCAGAGAAAAGTTTGGTTGAAAGAAATAAAAAAATAATTTACTTCTCTCATTTCCACTCACGGGAATAATATAAATGCAATCAAAAGACCTATTGTAAATTCTCAGATCCGAATTCCTTGATCCGCTACATAGCCATAATGAATATCGCGCTCAGCAAAAATTCAGAAACCGAACTATATACAAGACTCGATTATGCTCCTATCTACTGCGAACAAATTAACTCATACCTGGTTTCACCTAAACTTGTGGAAGCGAAAAACATCAATTTCGAAAAGTAATTAATCCGAACTTAACGCCCGCTTTAGACTTCCTATTAAGTTAATTCTGCGCTGCCGCCATGATTGAGGATCCAGGGTCGTCGGCTCTGAATGCCGACCAAAAACCAGATCAGGAACTTCCGGTGGATGCCAACGGTATTCTCTCGATAAATGAGCTTAATGCCAATGAATTACAACCTGAGACCTCAGAAACTGCTCCAGAAATCGCCGAAGTTGCCGAGGCTTCCGCTGCTAAGGGTTATAACGAAGATAGTCCTCCAAAAACGCCTTCAAAGGACAACAATAAGACCAAGGAACTTCCCAACGCACCAATTGAGAGTGAAACAGAGAAAATCGACCAGGCAACCGAAATGGAAGCCGATAATGCCAAAATTGAGGTTTCTGCGTCCAATGCCGAGGCCGAAAAGTCAGATGCTGCAGAAGCTATAGAAAATGGAAATACCGAGTCCGAGCCAGTCCCTGTTTTTATGGTGGATGATACAGTGGTAGAAAACGTTCCAATCTCACATAATGTCTCGACAGACTCAGCAGCCTCGCCAAGATCACATGCCAAAGTGGAAAACTTCCAGATCTTCAAGAAAACGTTTGAGGAAATATTGGCCAGTAAAGAGGCCAAGAAGAACGACAAGTTGAAGACAGCCACGCAAAATGCCATCGACTCGCTCGACAATTCGGCATCTCGCGACCCTCATGTCATCTTTGAGGCGTTGAAGTTGACTTGCGAGACCACTAATCCGGGTCTAAAGTCCAAGGCAGTGGACTTGTTCGCAAAACTCTTCGACTACGCCGTTTTTGAAGACGTAGAAGATCGTGTGAGACTTACAGATGCCTCTGTCGATGTTGTCTCTGCATGTTTTGAAGGTGAAGGCACTGATCCAGAGGTGGAAATGCAAGTGGTGCGTGCTCTCATGCACAGCATTCTTCTTATGCCTACCCATGGTGCTTCACTTTTGAAAGCTGTCCGTCAGATTTACAACGTCTTCATTTTCTCATTATCACCTCGTAATCAGGCCGTCGCACAGGGAACATTGACGCAGGTTATTGGATCCATATTCTCCAGAGTCAACGAGGCAATGGCCAATAAGCTGAGACTGTCTAAACTGAGCAGCAATATCAATCTTAAGGAAGATTTCGATGAAAATGCCACAACAAGAACACCTTCCGAGGGCAAGATGACACTAGAAAAGTTGGAAAAGTTGAATGGAGACTCGGCAGATTCTGACAGAGTCAATGAGGCCAACTTGGCATCAGAAAAGGATGAGGATTTGGCAGTGAAAGATGCATTCTTGATTTTCAGAGCCATGTGCAAGCTTTCAGTGAAAGAAGTCGACACGGACAACGTTGACATGAGATCTCACTCCGTGCGTTCCAAATTGCTCTCTTTGCACATCATCCACACCATCCTCAAAACCAACATTGATATTTTTTTGAGCATGGACGCTGTTATTCTCTCATCAAGCTCCGACGACCAGACCAGACTCATTGACGCCGTGAGGTCGTACTTGTGCCAGGCGCTCATTAGGAATGCTGCTTCACCATTGGCCCCAGTATTCGAGCTTACCGTGGAGATATTCTGGTTACTTATTTCCAATCTTCGTTCGGATTTCAAGATGGAGATACCTGTTTTCTGGGAGCAGATCTACTTCCCAGTCTCGGAGATGAAGACTTCTACTGCTCACCACAAGCGTTACTTGCTCTCGGTCATTGAGAGACTCTGTAACGACTCGCGCTGTATCATTGAGTTCTACTTGAATTACGATTGCGACAGTAGCCAACCAAACATTTGCGAGAAGATAATAAATTATTTGACTAGACTTTCGTTGGCTCGCGTGGAGGTGACATTGACACAGAAGTTGAATTACAGAGAAAATATGCGCAAGGGCATTTCTCTCTATGATATCAGCAAGACAGCCAACCTCACGAGCAGTGCCATGTCTTCGAAACCACCTGAACCTGAGATCTACAACTTGTTTCCATTAGAATACGCGATGAAGATGACATCTCTTAGTTGTACCGTCGCATTTATTCGGTCGCTTTACTCTTGGGCTCAAAAGGGTTTCTCTTCAAGTAATAAAATTTCCAATGGACTCGCAAAGAGCTCAGGTTTAAGCTCGTCGTCTCCAAGCAGGATATCATCCAGGGATCCATCTTTTATTGTGAACATTGCTTCCGAAACAAATGAGGCCGACGATCCAGACCAGTTCGAGAACCTTAAACAAAGAAAGAAGGCATTTTTGGAAGGTGTTCGCCAGTTTAGCCAAAAGCCAAAGAAGGGAATTGCCTTTTTCATCAACCAAGAATTTATTCCTTCAGATAGTCCACACGACATTGCTCTCTTTTTGTTGAACAACGATGCCTTGGACAAGTCCGCCATTGGTGAGTACTTGGGTGAAGGTGATGAGAGAAACATTGCGATCATGCATGAGTTTGTCGACCAGATGGACTTCCACAATACTTCGTTCGTGGAGGCAATGAGAACATTTTTGCAAGCTTTTAGATTGCCCGGTGAGGGCCAGAAGATTGACCGGTTCATGTTGAAATTCGCTGAACGTTACCTTCTTGGAAATCCAGATGTATTTTCCAATGCAGACACAGCATATGTATTAGCATATTCCACTATCATGCTTAACACTGACCAGCATTCTCGTCAAGTAAAGAACAGAATGACTGTCGATAATTTCGTCGCTAACAATAGTGGTATTGATGATGGAAATGATTTGCCCAGAGAGTTCTTGGAAAAAGTCTTCGATGAAATTCAAAACAACGAGATCAAGCTTCAGTCAGAACAGCATGCGGCCCTTTTATCAAATGATCAATCTGTTGTGCCATCTGGAGCTACAGGCTTTTTTGGTGGAAGAGATTTGAACAAGGAGGCATACATGCATGCTTCTAAGGAGATGTCAACGAAAACTGAAAAGCTTGTGAAAGATTTGAATAAGAGGATGCGTGGGGAAGATCTGTCGGTCTTCTATGCTGCCTCTAACGTTCATCATGTGAAGTCAATTTTCGACACTTTGTGGATGTCAATCTTGGCTGGTTTGACTGCTCCTTACAAGGAGTATGATGAGGAGGATATCACAAGTCTTTGCTTGGAAGGTATCAAACTTTCCATCAAGATTTCATGCATGTTCGAATTACAATACGCAAAGAAATCATTTATTAGAGCCTTGGTGCAGTTCCAAAACTTGAGCAACATTGAGGACATCAAAGCAAAGAGTGTTGCTGCAATTTTTTTCATGTTGGAAGTTGCAGTCAGCGAAGGTAACTATTTGCAGAAATCATGGATCGATATTTTGACATCAATCTCACAGCTTGAACGATTGCAATTAATCGCCCAAGGAGTTGACCAAAATTCTATTCCAGATGTTTCTATTGCTAAGCTAGTCAACCGCAATTCCATTGAGAGCGTTAGCTCAGTTCCAACAGGTTTCTTTCTGTTTGCCCGAGAAACCTCTGCGTCTCAAAATGCGGCCCTCAAGTTTCACAGCCAACAACTTTCGGCTGAAGGTGCACAATTGCTTGCACGCACAGAATTAGGTGTAGCTATGGATAAAGTTTTCACTAATAGTTCTGAGTTGAACGGTGAGGCTATCAAGGACTTTGTTGAAGCATTGAGTCAAGTAGCTACCGAGGAAATCGAGTCTTCTGGCCTGTCTTCAAATCCAAGAATGTTTTCCTTGCAAAAGGTTGTTGATGTTTGTTACTATAACATGAGCCGTATCCGTTTGGAATGGTCTCAGTTGTGGGCTATCATGGGTGAAATTTTCAATGCAGTTGGTTGCAATCCAAATGTCACAGTTTCGTTTTTCGCCTTGGATTCACTTAGGCAGTTGTCTATGAGATTCTTGGACATCGATGAGTTGTCTCACTTTAAATTTCAAAAGGAGTTCTTGAAGCCTTTTGAACACATTTTCCTCAACAACGAGTCTTATGAAGTGAAAGATATGGTTCTCGAGTGTATCAATAATATGATATTGGCCAAGGCCGATCATATCAAGTCTGGATGGAAAACCATTTTTGGTGTCTTGACTGCAGCGGCCAAGGAACGAAGGGACTCACTTGTCACTAAAGCATACAAGATGGCCTTTAATATTAACAAGGAGTATTATGACGTGGTGGTTGCGCAAGACTCATACTCTGACCTTGTTGCTTGTTTTACCGAGTTTGCCAAGAACGAGAAGTTCCAGAAGGTGGGCCTTCTTTCCCTAGAAGTCTTATCGAAGCTAATCGTACAAATTGCAAAGTACTCCATTGAAGCCAACAAGGACCGTACAATCAGTGTGAAAGGCCAAGAGAACGGTGAGCGTAATGAAAAGTTGACCAAACTCTGGTTTCCTACGTTGTTTGGATTACACGATATCATCATGACTGGCGAAGAGCTCGAAGTTCGTTCTCGTGCCTTGACTCATTTCTTTGATGTTCTTCTCAAGTATGGTGAGCATTTCGAAGTTGACTTCTGGGAACTTATCTACCACAAGTTGTTGGCTCCAATTTTTGGTGTGTTGTCGAGCCCTTGGGAGTTGACGTTCGACGGTAACTCAGGAAAAGTGAACGGGAGCGTGTCAGAGAGAGACCGTATGTCCTTCTGGGTCTCTACAACGTTAATCCAAGCCTTGAACAACTTGGTGACTTTATTTTCATATTACTTCAACGCATTGACTCCTATGCTAGGAGAGCTCTTAGGTTTGTTGACTAACTGTGTTTGTCAAGAGAATGATACTATTGCCAAAACTGGTAAATCATGTTTTCAGGACTTCCTCATCCAGAACGCCTCTCGCTTTGACGACTCGCAATGGCAACTAATCACTGATGCCTTTAGCAATCTATTCGACTTGACTACAGCTAAGGAATTGTTTGCCTTGGATCCATTGAAAGCTTCTCAGCCCAATTCAGACGCGGAAACATTCGAAAAAAATGATTCAATCACGCCAATAAGGGAGAATTACAAAATTGCAGACGAGTCGGAGATCAGAATCCAACGGTCCAAGGAAAAGTCTTCCATAGTTGTGAAATGTGTGTTGCAACTTTTGATGATTGAAACAGTACTGGAACTTTCAGTAAGGGACGAGTTTTATTATGCAATTCCTCACCAGTACTTGGTGAAGCTTGCAGAGTTATTACAGGAAAGCTACAAGTTTGCCAAAGAATTTAATGATGATTACGACCTCAGAGTGCGGCTCTGGAATGCCGGTGTTATTGAAAGACTTCCTAATCTTTTGAAACAGGAGAGTATGTCATCAGCAGTGTTTTTGAACATAATGTTCAGATTATACTGCGACGAAGACAAGGCCACAGAAAAAGAAGCGAAATCTTCCATTATGGAGCTGGTAATGCCTTTGTGTCTGTCCATTGTTGAGAGGTACACTGTTTTCGACGAGTCCAACCAACAAAAAAGCATTTCTACTTGGCGTCCAGTAATTATTGAGATTTTCCAGGGATATGTGGAGTTGGACGAAGATGATTTCCTATTCTACTCACCATCCATGTATCTGCTGAGCTTGAAGATTCTTGACCGCAGTATCGGGGCCGATTTGAGAAGGGCTCTACAGATGTTTCTTGACCGTATCGGCGATTCCTTCATCACCCAACCCAAAAAGACGTAAAGTTTGACCTGTCAGTCATTTGCCTAATAACCCTAGGAAGGAACCTCACGTGAGAAAGGTGCCAGTATCATTTGGCGGACAACCCACACCGCATGATTGGCATTTATGTTCATTCCTAGTTTGCACTTGTGGGTCACTACAATGCGTAAAGAATATCACATTATTGCTATCTACCTTTAAAATACTTATTGATCATAACCTGTCAAGCTGATTGCAGACCGTATTTTACCACGGCCTGTAGGTAAAAGTGAGACCCATTCCCTCGCAAAACTTATGACCATAGTAGTCACTCCAACAAGTAGTACTCCTTGCCTGGTGTACGGGTGTCACTATTCGTCGTTGAGGCAAGCACTCTTACTACGCAAAAAATGAAAAATTTTTCTGTGAACTTTTTACTACTCACCTATTATCCAAACCCAGTCCAATTAGACAATAATGTCGTTTGAAAACAAGGTATGTTGAAATTCTAAACTGTCAGAATCGAGATGTTGTCGCCAATTAGGTGCTGGCGTCGAATAAAAGTGCTTTACATTCATGTGGGTTAAGTATGGGGAAATCAACAACGGCATAAATTTCCGTATTCATATGCTATTTATCAACAATTGAGGGTGGCAGAGGAATTCTGGCGCCGTAAAATGCTATCCTGGGTGAAAATTGACCCTTCTACACTGGAAAAATGTGTCATTTTATGCTTGCTCCACACTTCTGATAGAGGTCCAAATATATGTGGAAAAAATTGGCAGCAGTTGCAATCTTTCACTCTCAAGCTTTTTCGAACTACCGATGCCTTCAATTGCACATGGATTCCGTCCAATCTCGCCTCCAATCTCGACCTCTTCAACTTCTACTAACATCCGCAGAACTTGTACGCTTTGTTGGGTAACGACGTCGAAGACGAAGACGCCGCACCAGCTCCAATCCCAAAAGAGATTGTCAAGAAGAACACCTCTTCCAAGAAGACCGACGTTCCTCCAGCTTCTGCTGACCCAGCCAGAGCCAAGAAGAACAAGAAGACTGCTACTGGTAACGAGGCTGCTTTGAAGAACAAGAACGGCAACAAGGATGTTTCTGCTCCATCTTCCACTCCATCTAAGCACGCCAAGAAGTCATTCGACCGTCACTCCAGAACCGGCAAGACTGATTCCAAGAAGAAAATCAGACAAGGTTGGGGTGGTGACGACAAGAGAGAGTTGGAGGACGAGGCCAACGGTGCTGGTGATGCTTTGGCTGAGTTGAACGCCGACGCTGAGGCAGGAGCCCCAGCTACTCCAGCCACCAAGTCTTTGCAGGAGTACCTTGCTGAGTTGCAAAAGGCTGAGAGCGATTTGGAGGGCAGAAAGCCAGCCAGAAAGGCCAACGAGGGTGCTGAGGACAAGTGGTCTGCCAGCGAGAAGATCCAGAAGGAGACTGCTGCTTTCGTTGAGGGTACTCACGTGAAGAAGATCAAGCAGAAGGCTGCTAAGGAGAAGAAGTTCTTGAACTTCGACTCTGTCTTTGCTGACGAGGCTCCAAGACCAGCCAAGAAGGCTCCATTCTCTGGTAAGAAGAGTGGTAAGCCAGCTGCCTCTCAGCCACCAAGCGTCAACGACAAGAACTTCCCATCTTTGTAAATGGTCGATGAGAACGTGAGTCGTTAGTTCGTTACTGCGGACGGTGTCCGTACCAATCAAGTGTTTACATTGCGCTAGCGGAGATGTAGAATGTAGGATGTGTCAAGAGAAGCTAAAGTAGTGCTGAATTGAAGATTGTGGTACATGTATAACTGAACTGTCTTCATAAACAGGTATAATTAAACCATACAAGTGAGAGCGTACACGAGTGAGAGCGCTATGTTGAATTTGGAAGCAAAACTTCTGGATAAGGGTAGAGTTCTCAGATATCAGTGGATTTTGATATAGCCTTCGGCTCCTCTTATCACTACTTTGGATCCAAATGCGTTCCTCCTAGTAGGAGTATCACACTTGTGGTAAGTAAAGGCATGTATAATTTTTACCAGAAATCTACGAACACTCTTTGCAATAAGAAAAGTGTAAATCCTAAAAGTCATACAACCACTCGAATTTCAGAATTCCTCTCCCAAATTTCACCTCCATTTCTCATAGGTGAAGATTGCGTTCTCTGTCTTGTGTCATGTGCGCAAATGTGTCAAAAGTCAACTTCAGGAAGCAGTCAATCTCAATACACTAAAGCACGAATTTCAGTACAATTTATGGGGAGATATCGCTAGGATATTAAGTGGTACTCTTAATTTACACTGCTAAAATTTCCGTGTTCTGCCTCAAAGTGCAATCATCCTAGTTCTATAGTTGTTAGCTATACTCGCACATGCAAGTCACGGTTCCATAATGCTAATACAAGAGCAAAAACCACTATTCTGCTACCTCTTAGGCCACCACAATTTACAACCCCATCATTGTAGGCAGAAGCCTATAATTGAGTTTCCCCAAAGACAGGCTTCTAGTCTGAGAAGCAGCACCTTTTTCATGAATGACATTTCAGCATATGTGAAACACTTCCATGTATGGCATTCAGATGCTATATGAGGGGAGGGGAATGAACTGACCAGCCGGCGAGCATATATGGTGTCAGTCGTGATGAGCCACTCGTGAAGAGCCAGTCGTGAAGAAACTTTTGCGAAATCCAATAAGATGCACTATCAAATAATAGGAGCAATAGAATATCACCGGAATAGTTCAAGCATCTTGAATGACCCATGGAGCAATTCACCAGCCAATGCCCCGCAAAAAGCACAGCCACTAACTGTGACTACGAAGTGAGCAAATCAACACGTACGGGGAAGACATATGGAAAAATATAATCATGTTCAATTTTTAGAAATTTAATACATTTGTCTGTTCAACTAGTCTGTGGTTCTTAAAAACTTCTTGTCTCAGATTAGATACGCACGTAAGTGAAGCTCACCTTACGCCAGAAAGACAAACGAAAAAACGAGCACTAAACAATTCTGGCCTCCTCTTACATCTCAACGGACTTTTGCGGATTCCCAATTGATCCAAAATAGTGAGTCACGGGGAATTTTAACCTCCCAGTGCCAACCCCCATTTATCACACACCCGTGCCTCCCCACCCCAGGCCACTAATTTAATTCCACAACGGGAATTTGCGACTACTTCCTGCACACACATTATCCCACCCGTCATTTTTACTAAGCGATAGGAATCAACGAACGAGATATTCGAGCCGAGAATACACTCGCCGGGAGATTCAAACTAACCAAGCATCTTTAGCAGAGCTGACTGCGATTAATTCCTCGGAGTTTCTTGCGTCACGACTATCGTTTATCTTCTTTTTTATCGTGGGGTGCTTGTCACTCCGTAGTGTGTGCAGTACTGAGATATTACTATGCCGGAGAGTCATAGCAGCCAATTTTCAACCACACCGCCTTTTTTTTTGACTCCCACCTTTTACTTTCACCACACAAGTGCCCAAATTCCCACTCTCTTTTGCACCTTTGAATCTCCCCCTTTGAGTCTCCCATCTGGACTCCTCTATTATTCGTCCACGCGCCCGCGCCTCTGCAAGTTATCATACACGCCTAATTTTTCAATTGCTGGCCAATTACAACTATTCTTCATTTTAGCACCAGCTGACGGTTTTCAACGAAAAGGACCATTTGATTTTTTTGCAGCACGCCATGGAATCCTCTAGATCGCTCGGTTCAGGAGTCGGGTCGGTGTCGAGTCCCTCGGCGTCTCCGCCAATGACTGGGACAGCCAATCCTCAACTGCAGCTGCCTCCAGCGGCGCCAGAGGGTAAGATCGACAAGAAACAACATTTGACGAAGCTCTCGACGCTGAGCCCAGAGGCTATTCGCGTAGCTGCCGAGATTACCCCTCACCGGTTGGCCAACTTGTTGATACGGAAGGGCCCGCTTCCTATCCGGTTGATCACTGCCCAATTGGCGGCCGAGGTGCCGGGATTCAACCTCTTGTCGCTCCTGAAGCAAAGACGGCTCATTATGGCTGCTATGGAACAGGGGGACCCGGAAAACAATGTTGTCTTCGAGAAAATTGGCTGGGGGCAGTGGGCTGTGAGACGAGTCGACTCAGACTACATTGTCACCGAGGCCGATAACGGCTCGGAGAACCCCAAAGCGCGTATGAATATTCACGAGTTGAAGGAAAAAGCTAAATTGGGATGGTCCAAGAAACTGGCCACGCCATCTGAAAACGGTGGTAAAGGCACCACCAGAAGAGACTCCATCACCAACCAGAAACCAAACTTGCACAATATGCGAGTCCCCAACGAGAGACTCAGCATCACAAATGCCATTCTGGACTCTGAATCGGAATCCGACGACGAAATGGATGTTCCGACGTTCCGTATGTCAGTCGGTTCAGGCCAGCTCGATCTGGATGACATTGACGTGGACGACAATGCCATAGCCGAGGATCTGGATGGCGAAGACGAAAGCGGGCTTTTTGCCTTTGACCATGACGACGATCATGGCACGTCAATAGGCCGTTTCAAGCGTTCTCCACCTTTAAAGTTTGCCAATCGCGTCCCTACAAAGTTCAGTCCACCACCAGCACTTTCAGGCACGAGGCGTAAGTCGTCTTCTGCTGGCGCACCTAGCGCGGTGACGAAGAACACCAACTACAGCAGTTCTTCTAGGCACCAGATCTTCAATCGCAGCAGATTGAACCTGATTGAAAACTTGGACAACTACATTGTGCTGAGTGCCCGCAATTCGCAATTCTCTGTCTCCTCGCCGCCTCCACAGGCTGGTTCTGTGCCTTCTGCTTCGCCACTCGGCTCGTGGAATGGAAACGCAGGCTACTTGAACCACAACTTCAACATTCTGCCAGAGAACATTGCTTCCGCCATTCTGAACGCAGGAAGACGAAAGCTGTCCTTTAACGAATCGAGTATTCGGTCCACGCTACTGTCTTCTATGCATCCCAAGCCCTACGAAACCGGTACCCATTCGACCTCGAATTCTACATCTGCCGCAAACAATTCCAGCCCTCCAACCGCAGCCAACGGCACGCGACGTCCCACAGGACTACGCCACGATCTCGCCAGCGACACCGACGAAGAGGATTGGGCTACTATCGGCGCCGAGAGTCTCCGCAAACATTCAGCTGGACTGAGCAGTCCGGGCAGAACACCCGATAGTCAAAACGACGAGAGGACTGCAGCCAGGGCATTAGTGGATCTAATGTCGATGTAGCGCTATGTTTTTATCTAAAATCTTTCTTTCTGTATTTATCTTTGCTAGACTCAAACAGTATCTGTCTAATACACTGGTGTATTAATACCTGTCTCAATTTAATGCAATGTAGATACATTTTCTCACGTGGAACCCATGTGTGTCCTGCAGATACTCCCGCGCCTTGTACATTTCAATTGCATTTTCGCCCAAAAGGGAAATGTAATTACGACGCGGGTTCTTCCATCTTTAAAAGTTCATCGTCTTTTTTTTTATCAACATTTAACGTTCAGCAATGTCAACAACCACGGTATTGCCCACGGTCCAGATCAATGTAAATTACAATGAAATAAAGGCCCAAGTGCGTGACTTTTTCACCCATTTCAAGGCTTCGACCGACGCCATGGATATCGAAAATTCCACCGGTCTTAAGTACTTGGATCTCTTCCAGCAAATAGCAAACAGAGACATCACGACGCTCTACGTGGACCTCGACGACATCAAGGCGTACCAGGAGAATCAATTTTTCTCAAGCCAGCCCCTGTCTACAGATTTGGTGAATCAGATCTTGAAAAATGCCTTCCACTACGTGGAATTGTTCAGTTCCGTGGTGGATGAATTAATGCCAGAGCCAACAAAGGAAATCTCGTACAAGAACGACGTCTTGGATGTTATTTTGCACCAAAGAAAGTTAAGGAACATGCGGGTGTCGCAAGAAAACGCTGACGAGTTCAACAATTTGCGTAATGGATTTAATCAAAGCGGAGAAGACACCCAGCAGTCCGAACCAGGCGACTTGTTGACGGCCAACTTGTTTCCGGCTAAGTTGACCAGACGCTACCACTTATACTTCAAGCCATTGTCGTCAAACCACAAGGCTTTGGCCGTGAGAGACGTCAAAGGTTCTCACGTAGGTAAGTACATCATGGTAAGAGGAATTGTCACCCGTGTGCTGGACGTGAAGCCTTCGGTGCTTGTCAACGCATACACTTGCGACAAGTGTGGATACGAGATCTTCCAGGAAGTGAATCTGAAGGTGTTCTCGCCGCTCACCGAGTGCACGTCGGAGGTGTGCAAGACAGACAACCAGCGGGGCCAATTGTTCATGTCGACGCGGGCGTCCAAGTTTCTGCTGTTCCAAGAGGTGAAGATTCAGGAAATGGCCAGCCAGGTGCCGGTGGGTCACATTCCTCGAACGTTGACCATGCACGTCAACGGTGATTTAGTGAGAACCATGAATCCCGGAGACATTGTCGATGCTTCGGGAATCTTCTTGCCCTCTCCATACACTGGGTTCAAGGCGTTGCGGGCAGGGCTTTTGACTGAGACGTTTTTGGAGGTCCAGTATGTGCGCCAGCATAAGAAACAGTACGAGTCCTTGGATCTATCTGACGAGGTCAAGCAGAAGATCGAGGAGTTGCACCGTGAAGGTGGCATTTACAACCGGTTGGCACTGTCTATTGCTCCGGAGATTTACGGCCACTTGGACGTGAAGAGAATCTTGCTTTTGCTCTTGTGCGGAGGTGTCACCAAAGAAATCGGTGACGGCATGAGAATCCGTGGTGACATTAACGTTTGTCTCATGGGAGATCCTGGTGTTGCCAAATCGCAGCTTCTTAAGGCTATCAACAAGATTGCCCCACGTTCCGTTTACACCACCGGCCGTGGATCCTCCGGTGTGGGTTTGACTGCAGCTGTCATGAGAGACCCGGTGACAGACGAAATGGTTCTTGAAGGCGGTGCATTGGTGTTGGCAGATAACGGCATCTGTTGTATCGATGAGTTTGACAAAATGGAGGAGAGTGACCGTACCGCTATTCATGAAGTGATGGAGCAGCAGACGATCTCGATTTCTAAGGCAGGAATCAACACCACTTTGAACGCAAGAACATCCATTCTCGCGGCAGCCAATCCATTATATGGACGCTACAACCCAAGATTGTCCCCACATGAAAATATCAACTTGCCTGCGGCCCTTTTGTCGCGTTTCGACATCATGTTCTTGATGTTGGACCAAGCTTCTGTCGAAGGCGACGAGCAATTGGCCCGCCACGTTGCCTACGTGCACATGCACAATCACCAGCCAGAGATGTCGTTCGAGCCACTTGACTCTCAAACGATTCGCCAGTACATCTCGATAGCTCGTACTTATAGACCAGTTGTACCTAAAGAGGTTGGTGACTATGTTGTGCAAGCGTACATCAACATGAGAAAGGAGTCCCATCGTAACGAAGGATCAGTGCGTAAGTTTTCTCACATCACTCCAAGAACGCTTTTGGGTATTTTACGTCTCTCGCAAGCGTTGGCAAGAATCAGATTCGACAACGTGGTGAGCCGGACCGATGTGGACGAAGCCTTAAGACTTTTGGCAGTGTCCAAGCTGTCGATGGACTCTCGTGACGTGGAGAGAGAGGATCCAAACACCGTCATTGTCCAGCTTATTCGTCGTATCATTGCAGAGGGAGACACCACCACAGTGAACATGCTCGACTTGAGAAACAGAGTCATTGCACAGGGGTACACGTTGGAGCAGTTGGACAACTGTATCAGAAGCTACCTGTTACTTGGAGTTTTCCAGCTTGTTGACAACGGCGAGACCTTGTTGGTTGTGAACACCTCAGATGTATAGTAGAATTGTTTCATTAGCTGTTGATAGTGAACTGTGATTGGGTGCAAAACCTAGGAGATCACGGCCTAGCATCAACAGAACCGAGAATTAATCAGAAAATGAATAAATTGAAAATAACATAGAATTTATCAGAGTATCTGGCTATGAGCCCGAAGCGCAAAGGTCATTTACAATTAATTTATTGCCATAAACGCATATTTTCCATTTCAGCCTCTCCACTCTGCTTATCTCAATTATGTGCACGTAAAATCTTTAGAGTGATAATGATGAATTGTGAACTGCACGACATGATTTAAGTTCATGCAGTAGCTGTTAATTCCATTCATGTCCGTATAGGTCGTTTCTCTGGTAGGTGTATATTTGAGTCTGTTCGTTATATGTAT
>JAJLRN010000069.1:0-24833 GCA_030567015.1 Sungouiella sharkensis | reverse complement strand
TCCAGAAAATCGAATTTAACTTCAATCTACAGAAAAGTGGCTTCGCCAAATTGAATGAATTGTTTATTATGAGATTTCCGCTTTCAGCCAGATCGAACTTCATATTGTCCCCCAATTCCCTCTTTAAAGACAAAAGGGCCTCCACTTGGGCTATGTTCGTTCTGTACACAGGTAGACTAGGTATGGGGTTCATTCACTGAGTAGCAAATGGCAACTGCTTAAATTACAAGCAGAGAATCTCTTCAATAATCAAAAAAAGAAGCAATTTCTACATTGAGAATCTGCTCGACTTGATCTAATTTGCTCACACATTCCGGCCTTGCATTTCCCATCTCATGCAAACGGTCTATACAATGACACGCACATCGATTATCGTATCAAACTTACAAAAGAACGATTTCATTGCTGAACAGGGCCACACGCTCTCCTTGGCTAGCCAGATCAAGCTTTCCATTTTGAACCTTCACTCAGAAGACTCGAGCGACTTTCTTCACAGCATTGTTCACTGGTCAGACTTGCCGTTCTTGAACAGAGTTATTATCATCTTCAGGACACCAGCTGCGGCCTCCCAAGCATATAAATTGTTGGAATCTGGGTACAATGGGACTGGCATGCTCAAGTTGCCAGCATCAGTGAAATTGTCGCTTCAGGAGAACCTCTTACTGCGTTCAAAGCTGTCTGATGCACTTAACGAAAGCAACGAATTGAACGTCACATCCAGCTTGGAGAAATTCCGCAATTACCACAATGCAGAATCTGCCAAGTCAGGAGTGTCTCAAGTGTATGAAGAGCCAAAGCCTCAGCCATTCAATGCATATGCCGACCTCCAGCGTCTTGGTATCGATATTAGTGAGTTCAACTCCGAGGAACAATTGGACGAGATGCGGGCATCTTCGGAGTCTATGTTGCAGACTACCTCAGTTAGACACCTGCCCGTGCACGGAGTCAGCCGCACAAGATCTTCAACCAAGACGTTGTTCAAGCCGGATTTAAAGGTCAACACGGGAGCTCAGCACAGCCAAAACGAGCCCAAGAGTCCTACAATTACGTTGGATGAAACTTTCTGATCAGTGAAAAGAGTGCCCTTTATGATAGCGGAAAAGTTGTCTTTGCATTTTTCAAACCAGCAAGACTGAGATTGTTGCATGAACTTGAAGATTTAAGTCTCAATGCCTGCCAATCTGGCAAACACCCACCTATGATAGAGCACTGACGTCGATAATATGATGATCATGAACTTGAGTAGGCTCAATGCGGTAGCTTTCCGATTTCTATTTATGAAAATACATACGAAAATCTATCTGAGGGACGTCTAAATACTGGGACGATACTCGTAACCAAGTTGTCCTCTATGACAAACGTTTCTTAGTAATGGCGCAGATGACGAAAGTCACTTGACTATTTCATGCACAGAAAACCCGCACCTTTATAAATAACTGCCGATCGCCGATTCGAAACTCCTCATCAAAATGGCAGTAAAAGGATTGGGCAAAATTGACAAGAAATACGATGGTATGTGGTATAAAAATAACTGACTTTAGGGTGGCACCCGAATTTGCTTACTAACCGTAGGCTCCTCATTGAGAATCGGTATTCTTCATGCTCGTTGGAACGATTCTATCATCCAGGCACTTGTGGAAGGATGTATTGAGAGATTGAAGGAGTTCGGAGTCAAGGAAGAGAACATCGTGGTTGAATCCGTCCCGGGTCTGTTTGAGTTGCCTTACGGCTCCAAGCTCTTCCTTGACAAGCAGAAGGCCATTGGCGAGCCACTTGACGCTGTAGTGCCAATTGGTGTTCTCATCAAAGGTTCCACCATGCACTTTGAGTACATCTGTGACTCTGTGACGCACCAATTGATGAAGCTCAACTTCGAGGCTGGCGTTCCTGTCATTTTTGGAGTGTTGACCTGTCTCACCGACGAGCAGGCACAAGCCAGAGCTGGACTTATTGAAGGCAAGATGCATAATCACGGTGAAGATTGGGGTGCTGCAGCCGTCGAGATGGCTCTCAAATTTAGAGTTTAGTGGGTGTGTTTAATGTCAATATTACGCAGTTACGAGATGTTTGTAGACAGAAACTTGGATGGCTTGTCCCAGATAGTTGCCTGCATTTGTGCCTGAGTGTTTTGTCGGTATATGGACAAGCGAACAAAGTGAGGAAAAGTGATAGAAAGAAGTGTAAGAAATTACCATACCCACATACAAAACAGCTTGTCTTTTCTTTCACCTGATAGAGATCCCATGAACACAGACAATTCTGAAACACGCTTTAGGTATCAACTTGATGTTTCTGTCTTTGAAGTTTTTGGACTTTTATTTACCAATTGCCATTCTCAAAATTTCTTCCTTTATCGATCTACTACTTCTAGCCGGCGAGGAGCCGCACATCACGTGACTAACCATTTTCGTCGACTATTTTCCCTCTCACCAATGATGAAACTTTCCACACCAACATATTCACTATGAGTGGCTGTATGTATGAGAATATAATATAGGTTCAATGAAGTATGTTTACTAATCTCAGTCCGTCTTCTTGATTTGGTCAAGTTCTTCTCCCCTATTTTGCCAGAAATCGAGTTTCCTGATGAAAAGATCAGCTTGGACGAAAAAGTCATCTTTACCATTGGCTCTGGTTTGCTCTTCATATTGTCGCAGCTCCCCATCTATGGTCTTGTCAAGGATGCTACTTTGAAAATGGCCGACCCTTATCCTGCTTTGAGACCACTCTTTGCTTTGGAGCAAGGCTCTTTGTTGGAGTTGGGATTGTTGCCAATTCTCACCTCCGCTTTCGCTTGGCAAATCGCAGCTGGTTTGAAGTTGGTCAATGTCAACTTCAACTATGCCCAAGACCGTGAGTTGTTTCAGTCTGCTCAGAAGTTGACCGCTGTTGCCTTGGCTTCGGTGTTCGCTTTAGCGTTGATTGCCTCTGGTTACTACAACCCAGTTTTGAGAAACTTCTCTGAGGAGTCTATACCATACGGCTCTTATGCTTTGATTTTCGTCCAGATCGTTGGGTGGAACTTCCTCTTGAACTTGATTGCCGAGGTGATCGACAAAGGGTACGGTTTTGGTTCCGGTCCATTGTGTTTCGTCGCTTTGAATGCAGCCACTCAGCTTGTTAGAGATATTGTGGGTGTGGAGGCTGTTACTGCTGTTCCACATGGCGAGCCTGAGACTTACGGTGTTGTCACTTACTTTGTCAGAGCTTTGTTCTCCATGGACTTGAAAAACATTAAGGACGCAACCATTGGTATTTTCACCAGATCCACTTTCCCTAACCTTCCACTGGTGCTCATCCTTGTGTTGACTGGTCTTGCTACGATTGTTTTGCAGAACTTCAGAATCGAGTTGCCAGTTAGATCTAACAAGGCTAGAGGTACCGCCAACGTTTACCCAATCAAATTGTTGTACACCGGTGCTTTGCCTGTCTTGTTTGCCTTCACTGTATTAGCCAACTTTCAGCTCTCGTTGCACTTTGCCTCTGTTGCTGTGGAGCCATTCTACCCAATTGTGGGGAACATCCTTGAGACTCGCTCTGAAACCGGATTTGTTGTGTCTGGTCTTTCCTTCTATTTGAGTGCTCCAGCCTCTTTGACTGAGTCTTTGTTGTCTCCAATTAGAGCTTTCATATACTCCTCCTCCGTGATCGTTTTGGCCACCACTTTTGCTCACTTCTGGGCCCAGATTTCAGGCTCCGCTCCAAAGGACATTGCTAAGCAATTTAAGGAGCAGGGCATCATCATTGCCGGAAAGAGAGACGTCTCCATTGCAAAGGAGTTGTCTAGAGTTGTTCCTGTGGCTTCCGTCACCGGCGCCTTTGCCTTGTCCGTCGTTGCCTTAGTGGGTGAGTTGTTGGGAGCTTCTGGAAAGACTGTAGCAGTGACTGTAGGCGTTTGTGCCGCATTTTCCATTTTGGAAGACTTCATGTTGGACTTCCAGCAGTCTGGAAGCTCCTCGCAACTCATGAACTCTCTCGCTAGCTACCAGTAGACCGAAGGGTTCACTTATGCACATTGTACAATTAAGGAATGGCTAAAGAAGTCTGCGTTGCCAAGAGTTATATTTACCATCTACAAAGTAATATAAAAAAGAAACGGTACTCTTCGATTTGTATTCTTTTCGATCGGCTTTAATCTAGTGTAATTTCTTCTGCGATTTAAGATGTGCCTCTACTACTGAGAGTCATTCCTCCACACACTGGACCTACACGATTTCTCTCACCTCACCATATACTGAAACCAGAGTCAATGTACCCAGCATATAAAATTGTCCTTTTGGGCGATTCTTCAGTAGGCAAAACCTCCTTGGTTCACTGCTTCACCACCGATTCCTTTGATCCACATCTGGCCAATACTATTGGAGCTGCATTTATCTCTAAGGAGCATACATCTTCAAACAGAACCATCAAATTTGAGATCTGGGACACAGCGGGTCAAGAGAGATACAAGTCCCTCACGCCAATGTATTACCGGAATGCTAAAGTCGCATTAGTTTGTTTTGACTTATCTCAGCCCCAGGAATCATTTGAGAGGGCAAGATACTGGATTGAACAATTGGCAGTGCTGGGTCCACTGGATATAAAGATCAAAGTTGTCGGAAATAAAGAAGACTTGGGAGAACACGCCGACTTGCTGATAATTCGAAAATTCTGCAGTGACAAGAACTTACCGTTGATGATTACAAGTGCCAAGTCAGGAAAAGGTGTAACAAAGTTGTTTGACCAAATCACGGACGAGATTGATCAGGATTTTTTTGATAAATATCAAGAACAAGCTGCAGCAGATACCAGCGATGATCGAATACTCCTTAATATGCGGATGAAGTCAAGCGGATGCTGCTAAGCGGATTATTTACTGGGTATGGATAGGTATATATAATGTACAAATTTTATCAGATCTCGAGACCCTTCTGGCGCCAGTACTCCCTCTTGATGTCCTTGTCCAAATTGGATTTAGACTTTTTATCCTCATCATCTTCATTATCTTCATCGTCTGTATCATTGTTAATGCTCATGAAGTCAGCAACTTGCTGCTTGCTTTCATCCTTCGTATTCACCTCTTGCTCAATGTTCTTCGGCTCTGGGGTCTTTGATTTCTTGGCCCTTTGGCTCTCCCTCACACCATGGGGCTTTACCGGAACCTCAGCCTCATTCACGTCCACAAAAGTATCATCATCACTACCAGCAGTCATGTCCGAGAAATAATACTTATCATTTCCGTTAACCCCATCGCTCTCGTCATCACTGACGTTACTTATGAGAGCGGAGTTGATAATTTTATCTCTATCGTCATTGAAGTCACGATCTTTACCCTTGAATTTGATGATGTCTCCCAATATCAGACTACCGATACGGTTTTTATACGATGCACCATTTAAGTCATAGCACTTGTCAATGAGAAGTTGGTATGCTCCACCAAAAGCCTTTTTTAAGTCTCGGAGATTGTAAGAAGATCTAGTGATGTTATTTGCGGGATCAGAGGGGTCTTGAATAATGATGGAAAACTGTCCCCTTCCAGCATTGAGAACCGGATTTCTTGACTTCAACAAGTATTTGGGACTGTCATGCTCCGAGTCGATAGCAATGATGAGGTTGTCATATGAAAAATTACGGCCATACAACTCAAAGAACTCTATTAATAATGTTCCCAAGTTTTCCAACACCGCCATATTTCCTGTCGACACTCTTGGGTGGAGTCTTAAAAAGTGGTAGACCATAATGATTGTTGCGTAGCCTCCTAAACCTCCCACATGTACATTGTTGAGTTTACGGGATCTCAAGAATTGTTTGACTATTAGCACCAACTCTCTTAATCCGGGTGTGGAATCCAACCACCTTCTGATTCTGCGTGCTGCATCAAGACCATTTGTTCTCTCGAACGAAAGATCTACGTGGATATTATACTTGGGATCCACAAACTTGATGATGGGGACCTTTGCAGTTGCAATCACCTCAATGTTCTTTGCGATCTTGTTCGTCCGTAGAAATGACGAAAGTTGGTATAGCCTTGATCTTTGCTCATAGTCGCCAGTGGAAGATATGATGACCATGTCGATATCCGACCCTGGCAAATAAAGATCGGTAGCACATGAACCAAAAACATGAGCTTGTGTAGTAGGCCAGAAAGACGAGATGCTCTTTTTGAGGTTACTGATAACAGTGTTACGGATAACAATCTCCTCCTTCGATGGAGAAATGTAATTCACAAAATCTTTGATTTCGAGAGTGAGCCAATCGGCGATTTCCTTCTGCTTCAGATGATCATGTCCTTTTACCCATGCAAATGCTGGCGCCGAATCACGACGAGCATGGCTCGATCCTGAGTTGTCATCACTGATTATGCCATCATCGGAATATTGTTCAAAGTCTTCCTCCTCATTTTCTGACAGGCTAAATCCGAATTCTATGAAGTCATTGTTCTTGGAAAGTTCGTTGTATGTCTCTTCACTGTCTTCGTTTCCCGTTCTTTGTTTTTTCAGCAAAGGTTCGTCCTCCTCATAATTTGATGCAGTATCTGACTCGACGACAATGTCACCGTCGTCTTCTCCCGAAGAGTCTAGCAAAATGATGTCATTGTCAGATGCTGGAGTATTGGCATCTTCAGGAAGCAGCTCAAACGAGTTTTTAGCACGAACAAGCGGTGTAGAGTGAATTTTGCGCTGCTTTCTACTCTTATTTCTGGAGACAACAGGCAGATTTTCTCTGCTCCGTTTTTGAGCCATTTTGGTTTCTCGAACAATTCCAGTGATGGGATTTTGATGCCCAGTGCTAAAGTTTGCATCCTGCATATATTATAAGGGTTTATGCAGCACAGTAATTAGGCGACAGTTGCAAAAATTCGATTTGCTCTCGGTTGATATTAATACTTCCTTCCTATCAAAAACTGATCACATATAGAACATATAAATAAAAAATGATTTGAGATAAAAATTATTCACAAACTGAGTTTTAGAAGTGCAATTTCGGATTGAAAAATAATTGGTAAAGTTTTAAGAAGGGCTAATCTCAGCCGAGAGGTATCAATATCATTGACGTCCTAACTCTCTTCTGAATATGCTTACTCAAGTTCCAATATGAAAAAAATGTATCATTGAAAGCGATTATCAGCTCAAAATTCTACACAAAACATCTCACAATTTAATGCCTATCAAGTAAGCTTTCATAATACCAGGAACAAGCGCAAGCACGAACACTCAGATAATGCCATCCAATAGTAAATGTGCACTTTTACACCAGAACTCGAAGAAAGAATGAAACCCATTTGTTCAGTAATCACTACTTTCTGTTAGTGAGCCAAAATGATCAACTTTCCATTTAGCACATAACTCGATACACATTCAAGTTGAGTGGATGATCAAAATCATTAACGAAGTGGAAGTTAAAAGAGACATTTACTCATATAAGTACACATACAAGCTACTTGAGCATGCTTCAGTTCAAAAACTCGAGGATAGTCATTGATGATCATTATTGTGTTCTTTTTGAAATCAGATGTTCCACGCAAGTAGACGTGTTTTAAATTGTGAATTATTGAAGTCTTTTGTTATCGATTTGGCATTAAGGCTTTCCAAAACACTGCAGGGTCGTAAATCCAAGAAATTCGAGAGAAAGCAGAAGTTGATGAGATTCCGTCAAGTTCTGCAACACATGCCTGACAGCTTCACCGACAATATTTCGATTTATTCGCAAGAATTTCTTTCGCTCCGAAGAAGCCATCAAGAAGTTTGTGTTCTAGTATTATAGTAAAGAAAAGCTGATCTGAAAAAACTGTAACCAATTGATGAAAACCATGTTAAAAAATTAAACTCGCCCTTGGTTTTGACTCCTTTATATCATATAATTTATCTTGTCTTTTCTATTTCAGAGCAGAAAAGAATTGAAAATTGAGTGAAAGCGGTTTGGGCAAGCGTACGAATAATCTTAAAAGAGCGTATTACAGGTCATTAGTGGTCCACATGAAGAATGAAACAAAATCTGTGTCATTTCCTCCACTTTATGTCCTTCGAGCGTGCTTGAAGTTGCCAATAAGACAACAGTGCCCCTATAAAACATATTTAAATTAGCATTCTAATTTTTACATCAGTTCATTAAAATATATCAGAAGTAAGATTACAGGATAGAAAGATAAGGCAAACTTGGCCAACATTTGTAGATGTGATGATCGACTTCAAATGTGAGGACATAATCTCCTTATCTGAGTTAGGCACTTCCTTAGAGATGGTTTCGAAAGCGACGTAGGTTACTTTCGAATTTGAGACAGAATCTGGTTCTTAACAGGACGCGTAATCGGAGAGTGTCTCAGAACTTTCATCTGAGGACGACAGAGTGGTACTACGCTCAGAGCTAGAATTGAGATCCAGTGCAGACGTGAAAGACGAAGCTCTTTTACGTGGCACTATTGTATCATTTCTCTTCCGCTTGGTACCACTTCTCGCTTCTCCATCCATTCTTCTAGGAGAATGTAGCAGAACCGATTCTGAAATATTATTGTCTTCGTCTGTATCGCTTTCCTCCAAATCGACAGAAATCACGTCCGAATCTGATTCTTCCAAAGCCCAATTCTCCATGATTTTCTCCTCTTCGATGTCTGAGGCCGGTGCATACCTATCATCGTCATTAGCGTCTTCCTCCATTTCAAGAAACATGCGTGCGGTATTGTCGTCGATCATCTCATCGGCCCACTGTTCGACCAACATTCCAAAGCCTAATAAAGCAGATTCGTTCATTGAATACTCTCGAATCGGTAGATGACTTGCATAATATTGTATGGCCATAAGAAGTTCAGACAGTGGAAGCTGACCTTCTTGAAATTCTGAGCGAGCCTTTAAGGGAATCTTAAGCGCCAGCGGTTTCAAAGACTCCAAGATCTCATCTGCAGCTAGAGGCTCTCCCTTCTCCAAGAACATTTCCTCGTAATCAGGAGCAGTCTTATCTAGTATGATGTTCTTGATGCCATCTTTCAAGTGAAATTCATGATGCTTAGATTCGAGAATGGCCGACTCGTCGAGCACAGAGTCTGCCAAAAACGCATCATCACAGGCTTCAAATACATTCCCATTAGCAAACTGCCGCAACGATGCCGGCCTGACTTTCATGAATGGGAACAGTCAAATACAAAGTTGTAGATAGGTGATCTGTGCAGGGTAGTAGACATGGAGAAGATATGATGATCTATCGGAAAACCAAGGCAAATGCAAAAAAATAGAAATGACATGTAGAGGAGAAATGGAAAATAACTACAGAAGATTGGACACTTTTTTCTTTTACCAATTAGTTCTCACCTGTTTCCAAGAATTGCGCATTCATAGATATTGTAAGTATTCTTCTCAAACAGTGATACACACCTCTCGCGAATATCCGAAACAAACACTAGTCGTCTCAGTCACCAGATGGATTTACTACTTGACGAGCATTTCCGGCTTCAAGAGCAGGTTCGCTCCATTGAGATTAAGGATGAGTCTCGGAAGCTGCTCATCAGACTAGCGGTACTCAAAATGCTAAGTCTACGTGGCTCGGACAGTACAAAGAGCACAAAACAACAACAATCGCCACAACCAACGTCTACCATCCCGGAAAATATCTCAGAGAAGCTCCACGACTACGAGCTCCGTATATCTGTGCTTAAACTGCAACTCTCGACAAAGGAAAAAGTGCACGAGGCCCAGGTTGACGAATTGAAAGACTTGGTAGGACAGCTTCAAAAACAACTAGACGAAAGAACCAGCATAGAACCCAAGCCAAGACTTGTGTCTAATCCCGTCAGAACATACAATAGGACGTCGTTTCTTTCGCCACCCACATCGTCCGGGAGATTGATGTCCATGAGCAGTAGGCTACTTTCGCCAGGACAATCAGTCTTTTCGGCGACGTCACCTATATTTGCTAAACTGGAAGTTATCAAGGGTAAAGGTAATTCCTTTGCTGATTTCGGCCTTGAGTCTATCGCATCGAAGGCCTCACTCAAGCTCTCGCAGACAGAGGAAAAGAAGAAGAAGCCAGAAGTGTATTTCTCGTCTCCCAACTCAAGCGTGGAGTCTACACCAAGGAAAAAAGAGGGTCTGGAAACTATTCTTCGGAAATCAGATGAAGTTGAGTCTTCTGGTTTGGCCTTACCGGACCCTAATGCAAACCTGACAAACATCTCTGTGTCTGACGGGGACGAAACATTCCAAAGTGCTAATGCGACACTCTCAGAAGATACTTCTTTGGGGTCAAAAAAGAAGAAAAAGATTCATCTTCTTTCAACTCATGCCACGAAGATAATGCTAGAACAGCTGCAAGGCAAAGGACTTAATGTTGAAGATGAAGATTTGAATTCACTCAATTACTACCAGGACGACAATTTTCAGGAGGAAAACTCTTCACCAATACGCCAATCCAAGCGAAGTTTGGATGATGGAGAAGATTCTCCAAGGAAGAGACATGTGTTTAAGATATAGGGAAGGATAAGACATCAATTTTGAATTTAAATGCGAATTACGTGAACTTATGATGGGTTTTCGAATTATTTCTACAGGTTAATATAAAACTTTCACGTAGACACAAGCGATCAATTTTGTCCATGAGGTTCATGTGAATTGACAGACATGAAAGTAGCAACATTGCAGGATCAGATTTCGCAGCCGCAGGCCAAAGTAAGTACGACTTTTATCCCAATCATCCAATTCAACATGTCAGTAATCCTACTTGTAAATTAGGAAGGGTTTTAAAACCGCAAAATTCCTTTGAATACTTCTATAATTTAGACCTTTTCTTTTACAGACGCAAATTCAAGAGCGTGACTAGTCGCTGCCGTAAGTCGGCTCACAAGTCATGTGACTCGAGTAGCCATTGGCACGTGACTAGAGAATCGCTCACAAGTTCGGCGATCTTGTTGGAGCCGTGGAGAATTCAAAGAAATCAATCATTATTTTGCTTCTTCGCCATTTGCACTTTCCTGACCCGATAACAATGCTTAAATCGAGAAGTGTGGTTGCGAGAGTGCTGAGCCAGAAAATAAGGTATCTGCGCCTTGTTTCACGCTTCAAAAATCCGATCTTTCCCAGCTTAGTCAGAACCGCCACCAGTGCCAATCTGCTGGATGTCAGTATTTTCGACATCGATGCCACCACTTTGGCTCGCTGCATTGCTTTTCTGAGCAGTCGTCCAAAGCGCATAGCGGTATCCACAGGTACCGGTGAGTCATGGTATCAAGACTCCATTCCTATGATGCATACCAAGAAGAATACTCCTGAAAGTGGCAATACGGAAAAGGAGACTCCAGCCGAAGATTCAGAAAATGACACGGATAAAAAACCCGAGACAGATCCCAAGTCTCCAGAAAACGATAAAGATGAGCCAGTGGAGAAAGACTTTGATAATGATAATGTTATAGACAAGTCTGACAGTGCCCCAGTCGAGGTGAGTGCTGGCGCAGAATCTGCTTCCTTGGGAGGAGGAAATGGCGGCAATAACAACAATAACAACAATAACAGTAATAAAGACGAGGATAATATCCCTTCCCTCGTGGCTGACTCTGGAGCATACCCTCCGCTTTTGGCTATTCCTATGAGAGACAGGCCACCACTTCCGGGTCGCCCGTTTTCCGTCAATATTTCCGATCCCGTGGTGAAGAAGACAATTGTTGAGATCTGCGACCGCAGAGAGCCTCACTTCGTATTGTTTCACATGAAAAACCCAGAAGAACCTGACACGGATATCATCCACAATGGCGAATCTGTGTACAAAATTGGCGTCCACTGCTACGTGCAAAGATACTACGAGGATGGTCCAAACTTGAGAGTATTGGGATATGCAATAGAGAGATGCAAGTTAGAGAAGTTGACATCCCCAGAGGAACTGGGTCAAAACCTTGAGGAAGAAGAAGACTTCCCTACTGCCTACTTGAAGACTTTTGGTGTGTCTTATGCAAGGGTGTCTCATTGTCAGGATCAGCCATATGATGTCACATCGGCAGAATTCAAGGCTCTCCTTGAAGACGTGAAATCCCTTTTGGCCAAGATGGCACGCATAATTCCAAATAAAAAGGCCACTGTCAAGGATGCTAGCAATTTATTAACTTCACCACACAAGCTCGCTGATTTCATTGCATCGACAACCACCGCTAAAGCGCGAGAAATCCAAGAGTTGTTGGAGGAATTGAATATCGAGGTGAGATTGCAAAAGGCTTTGGAATTGTTCAAAAATGAATTGGAAGCATATAATATTGCTGATAAGACCATGAAGGAATTGACCACCAAAGCTGATGAAGCACAGACCAAGCAACTTGTGAAGGAATTCATTAAGGGCTTGCAGAGAAATGCTGGTCTCGTCGAACCTGAAAATTCAAAAAGTCATAAGTTCGATGAGCGCTTGAAACACTTGAAACTTACAGAGGAGGCTATGGAGGCATACAATACAGAGAAGGCCAAAATGGAAAGCCAGAATGAGCACTCCAGCGAGCTCGCCGTCAGTGAACGTTATTTGGATTGGTTGACCTCGATCCCTTGGGGTGTCTACTCAAAGGATCGGTTCAACATCAAGCTCGCGAGAGAAATTTTGGACAGGGATCATTATGGTTTGAAAGATGTTAAAGAGCGTATACTTGAATTCATTTCCATGGGAAAAGTTTCAGGTAAAGTGGACGGAAAAATCCTATGTTTGGCCGGTCCTCCCGGTACTGGTAAGACTTCTATTGCAAAGTCTATTGCGGAATCTTTGGATCGTCGTTACGTCAGAATTGCCATGGGTGGTATTCAGGATGTTCATGAGGTAAAGGGTCATAGAAGAACCTACATTGGTTCGATTCCTGGTCGCATCATCAATGCATTGAAGCAAGCCAAAACGTCGAATCCATTGATTTTGATTGATGAGATTGACAAATTGGACTTGTCTAGATCAGGTGGTGCAGCATCCGCATTTCTTGAAATTTTGGATCCAGAACAGAACAACGCATTTGTTGATAACTATATTGACGTTAAAGTTGATCTTTCTAAGGTCATGTTCGTGTGTACTGCTAATTACTTGGGAAACATCCCGGGCCCATTGAGAGACAGAATGGAAATCATTGATGTTTCTGGTTACACCAATAATGAGAAACTTGAAATTGCTAAGAAGCATTTAATTCCTCAAGCTGCTAAAAAGGCTGGTTTAGATGAGACTCGTGTCATCATACCAACCGACACCATCACCAGATTGATTGAAAAATATTGCAGAGAGAGTGGTTTAAGAAACATCAAAAAGCTTATCACGAGAATCTTCAGCAAAGCGTCGCTCAAGATTGTTGAGCAGCTCGAAGATAGGGAACCAAAAGATAAAGTTGGCAAGGCCAACCCGAAGACGGCAACCACTGAGGCCAAGGCTATAGACGAAGAGGCAACAGAAGGATCGTCCACAGATACATCAGAATTGGAAGTTAAACCTATGTACATTCCTGAGGACATTAAGTTGGAAATTAATACCTCAGTATTGAAGGATTATGTTGGACCTGAAATCTACACTAAGGCACGTGTCTATGACGTGCCACCCCCAGGTGTTGCAACCGGCCTTTCCTACAGCACTTCTGGTAATGGTGATGCATTGTACATTGAGTCAATTTTGACCCATTCCATTGGCTCGGGTTCTGGTCACGCTGGAATGCATGTTACTGGCCATTTGAAGGATGTCATGAAAGAATCTGCTTCTATCGCTTACTCTTTCGCAAAGCTGTTCATGGTCAAGAAGTATCCAGAGAACAGGTTTTTTGAGGCTGCTGACATCCATATCCATTGCCCAGACGGAGCCATTCCTAAGGATGGTCCTTCAGCTGGTATTTCATTTACCTCATCATTGATTTCCTTAGCGCTTAACGAACCATTGCCACCAACCATTGCCATGACTGGAGAGATCACGCTCACTGGCAAGGTATTGCCAGTTGGTGGACTTAGAGAAAAGATCTTGGGAGCCAAGAGATATGGTTGTGATACCGTAATCTTTCCTAAGGATATCGAAAACGAATTGGAAGAAATTCCAGATGAAGTCAAGAGTGGAGTTAAATTTATACCGGTTCTGTGGTACTCGGATGTATTCGAGACTATTTTCCGCAACGCTGACAAGAGCAAGTTCAACGACGTCTGGAAGACTGAATTCGCCAAGTTGGACGAAAAGAAGAAGAGCAAAAAGTAAATTAGCTCCAATCTGACCAAAGTGTCACGAACTCTACGTCTATCTGTACATATTTGAGTAACTTATTTAAGTCGTAAATGCATTAATAATCGTTATCTCTGTTCATTTTTCATGTTATCGAAGAACTCACGTACTTCTTCTTCTGTTACAACTTTCTGTTGATCGACGAATCCCTTGAAAAAGTCTCGAAGTTTCGCCTTCATTACACTATATGCGTGAAGGCCCTCAATGGCCTGAGGTGCTGGCAATGACAGCAAAGCATTCGATCCCAATTCATAAAGAGAACCTGTAGATGAACCCGAGGAGCCGATTTCCTCTTTAGGAGGCTGGTAAATTGGGTCCTCCTCACTGAAAAATTCGAACGATTTCAAAAACTTTTCGAGAGCAGAATCTGGCGAAAGTGTTGATCTTGCTTTCTTGAGTTCATCTTTATAATCTTCAGCTAAAAATACAGAGTATGAGAATGTTTTCGTGCCGCCCTCTGTTTTGACTTTCTTTAATTGGGGTTCGCCAGATGCGTACTGCTCGTATTGCGTTGCCCATGCTTCAGCCGAAGTGACTTGATTAAAGTGCGGCAAGTGCTTCACAACTACCTTGGAATACTCCTTAAGCTGATCAAATGCCATTTTGTGTGCGGCCACACAATTCCAACACACAAACTCACCGAATGTTTCCATGTCCGGAAAATGGGGTATAACTTCTTCAGAGTCATCCTCGGACACAAGAGTTACCAGCGGAGGATCCGCAGAAGCCTCAAGACCCGGTGGTGGGAGGTCATTGAGTTTATTCTCACCCGATGTTTCGATCCTCTTGTGGAATATTCCTGGCTTATAACCTAAGATACAATCTTGATGGAACCAATCCTCTCCGCACACATCTCCTAGATAGCACTGGTGCATCGTCCTTGTCTCTTGTATAGGGTTGTAAATCATGTCGCACGAGCAAAACTTTCCCTGAAAGTTGTGATTGTAGCTGTTGCCCAGACTGGGAATATCTTCGGCTTTCGGAAGATCCAAGGTCGAGAACGTGAGTGACTCACTTATCGAGCCAGCACGAAGTCTCGGCAACTTAACAGGCGATGAGTTGCTAGACAGAGCGAAGTTGGTGTTATGAAATGTGGTTTCACTAGTTGCAACTCCTGAATGGGCCCTGACCAGTTTGGCTCGAAGTGCACAGGAAGAGGACTCGTGCATTCTTGTAGTGCCACAATCACAGGCAAAGTCACGTTTCGAAAAAAGCTCAACAAGCTCATGAGTTGAGTGGCACTGGATCAGACACAGGTAGCACACTCCAATATCAGCACCATTGTTCTGTCTCAGACACGTAAGGCAAGCAAACACTAATTGACGTAGAACCTGGGGATATGTGCACACATCTGGATCATAGGGCATGACCTCACGGGCTTCACGCTCTAGCTCAAGCTGCTCCTCCAAATAGTCGTCTGCTGTGACAGATTTCTCCTCCATAATTAAACTTGATCACCTTGTAGTGGAGTTGTAGTTGTTTAATCTTGACGTTCACCGCACGATTCGAGTTCATGCAGTAGGTGCTAATTCCGTTCATATTCCAATATATCATGTATTCTCTACGTACATACTTGAGACTTATGAGCTATCCGTATTATAATCTTTAGTTATCTTTTTTCTATCTGTCCCATTGTAATAATGGGCACACCTTAGTCTTAAAATAGTGTTCCATTAGTGAGATCCATCGATGGTCCAATTATGAGATATCTGTAAACTCAAAAGCCAGAATACAGCTTCTCCATCTAACTTGAACAAACATCGTGCTATGCAGGGAACTATTGGGGCATTTTCCATCAGATATTGATACTTTTGTTTCCTAACATCTCGTTCAGTTTCCCATATCTAAGTCATATAATATAATGGCCATTAATTCCGACAGCCTTGCTACTTCGGAAGTACATCCGTACCTTTAATGATTCTTAGAATCAAAAGTGTCGATAAATCATTTGGTGCTAGCCACTACACAGGAAGCAAATGTGGCCTTGAGTTTGGGATCTCTGCCTCATCCAAATATTTGTACTGAAATTGTTCACTTTGCAATACCTTAAAGTTGTACTTCAGATACTGCAGTTGAGTGTAATTTGATTTCTGTGCATCAAAGAGAATGTGTGTAGATTGCGAAAGCTCATCAGATCGTAGATAGCTTTCTAGTGAGACATCACATCTTATTATAAATGAGTACATCCAGCTTCTACTACTCTCACAAAGGATCACTATCTTCCAATTTCAGGGCAAAGTTCAACAAATTGTGCAAGACAGCCACGGGGAGTAAATTGACAGTAGTCGTCTTATCTTGTTCATTTAACCCTTTTGGGGTAATTACGCGCATCTGACATTTTTCCTCTACGTCTACTCGCGTCGTGCGCATTTCCATCGTTTTTCCTCCCATTAATCTTTCCAGTATTCTTGCAATTGGTAAAAGATAAATTCGAAAATAGAAATGTCTAGTCCAAGAAAAAGACAAGCAGAAGACGTCGATTTGGGCTCCGATAGATCCACGCCCTCGTTGGCCTCCAGTCCTCAATTACCTCCTTCATCTCCTGCCATTCCGTTTGAAGAAGAAGAGGAAGAAATTCACAACGATATCAGAGACTTAAACCCTTCAGATGAAGAGGAAGGTGAAGATTTGATGGAAAACTTGGAAGCAGATTACCGTCGAAATGACGGCCAGGACCACTACGACTTGGGTGATGGTAACATCGACGACGAAGAGTACGAAGAGATGGACGCAGCCACAAGAAGAAGAATCGACGAGCAATTAAACCGCAGGGACGAGATTATGGGAGGATTAGGTACTGGAAACAGAAGCAGGTCGCAGGCTTTTTTAGATGACGACGATGATGACCAGATGGATGACGTCAATGAATATGGTTTACCTATCCAGCGAAGAAGAAGAAGACGTCAATATGACGATGAGAACGACGAGTTTTTGAATGAAGTTGATATCGATCCATTTCATGAAGAGTTATCCCTTGAGAGTTTGGCTGATGTCAAAGCTCCTTCCATTACCGAGTGGATTTTGCAGCCTGCTGTTTCTCGTTCTATCGCTCGTGAGCTCAAATCTTTCCTCTTAGAATACACCGATGACAAAGGTAGATCTGTGTATGGTGCCAGAATCCGTACTTTGGGTGAGGTGAATGCTGAATCTTTGGATGTGTCATACAACCACTTGGCTTCATCAAAGGCTATCTTGGCGTTATTCTTAGCATCCTCTCCTAACGAAATGTTGAAAATTTTTGACATAGTAGCCATGGAGGCTACTGAGTTGCACTACCCCAACTATTCGCAAATCCATCAGGAAATTCATGTCAGAATTTCAAACTTCCCTAATAAATTAACCTTGCGTGAGCTCAGAGAAAAAAACCTCAACCAATTGGTGAGAATATCTGGTGTTGTCACCCGTCGAACAGGAGTGTTCCCTCAGCTTAAGTATGTAAAGTTTGACTGTCTCAAGTGTGGAGTGGTGCTTGGGCCATTTATTCAAGATTCCAACACTGAAGTCAAAGTGAATTTCTGTACAAACTGCCATGCTAAGGGACCGTTCAAGCTCAACTCGGAAAAGACTCTCTATCGTAACTATCAAAGAATTACGTTACAAGAAGCACCAGGAACTGTTCCTGCTGGTCGTTTGCCTCGTCATAGAGAAGTCATCTTGCTTTCGGACTTGGTGGACGTTGCCAAGCCGGGTGAAGAGGTTGACATTGTGGGTATTTATAAAAATAATTACGATGGTCGCCTTAATGCCAAAAATGGATTCCCTGTGTTTGCTACTGTCATTGAGGCCAATTCAATTAAGCGCAAGGAGACATCGTCGATGTTTAACTCTGATACAGGCCAATCTGCCTGGGTCGAAGAAGAGGAGAGAGAGTTCCGTCGTCTTTCGAGAGAGAGAGGAATCATTGACAAGATAATCGCATCCATGGCACCATCCATTTACGGACACAAAGATATCAAAACTGCCATCGCCTGTTCCCTATTTGGTGGTGTCGCAAAGGATGTTAATGGAAAGCACTCAATCCGTGGTGATATTAATGTGTTGTTGCTTGGTGACCCAGGTACTGCAAAGTCTCAAATTCTTAAGTATGCGGAGAAGACAGCAAACCGTGCTGTCTTTGCTACAGGTCAGGGTGCTTCTGCTGTTGGTTTGACCGCCTCTGTGCGTCGTGACCCAATCACCCGCGAGTGGACTTTGGAAGGTGGAGCGTTGGTCCTCGCGGACAAAGGAACATGTCTTATTGATGAATTCGATAAAATGAACGATCAGGATAGAACGTCAATCCACGAAGCCATGGAACAGCAATCTATTTCTGTTTCCAAGGCGGGAATCGTCACTTCGTTACAAGCACGTTGCTCAATCATAGCTGCTGCTAATCCCACCGGAGGAAAGTACAATTCGACCCTTCCACTTTCACAAAACGTGAATTTGACCGAACCGATCCTTTCCAGATTCGACATTTTATGTGTTGTCAGGGATATTGTTAACCCTGAAATGGATGAGCGTCTTGCATCTTTTGTTCTCGACTCCCACATGCGCTCTCATCCATCTAATGACGAAGATGTTTTCGAAGACGACCAAGACATTTCGGAACAGCAAACCAGAAGAGATCGCATCACACAGACGACCAAACAGAAAGAGAGCGAGATTTCTCCAATAGCGCAAGACCTCCTTTCAAAGTACATCAGTTATGCACGCGCCAAGGTGTCGCCAAAGTTGCATCAGATGGACATGGATAAGGTGGCCAGAGTATATGCCGATTTGAGAAGAGAGTCGATTTCAACTGGGTCATTCCCAATTACTGTTCGTCATTTGGAAAGTATCATCCGTATTGCCGAAGCTTTTGCTCGCATGAGACTTAGTGACTTTGTGAGCCAAAGTGACTTGAATAGAGCTATTAAAGTAAGCATTGATAGTTTTGTGGGTGCGCAAAAGATCACTGTTAGAAAGCAACTACAGAAGTCTTTCATGAAGTATACTTTGCCAAGTTGGCAGTAGCTTCTTATTTCTTAGATTGAGAGGTTTGTGGAATTTACTTAATGATTATTGATGGGCAAATTACTTTGTTTGTAGATAGCATGTCTCCCCCATACCAAATTATCGGCGTTTCATCTACTGATGAAGAACTTTCAATCATTCCTTTGGAAATCATCTTCAAAACATAACCCCTGTTACAAATCACACAGGAATAGATGCAAAGAGCCACCTTCTATATCACTGGAAAAGAAAAGAAAATGGCCTCACATTCCACCCAGAAAATATCTGCACCGATGACATAAAAGAAAGCTTTGTTTAATGCACGGTTGCGAGCCAAGTTCATGACACGCCACTCGATCTCAAGTTACGCTGGAGTTGTCAGACTCTTTTTTGTGAACATTTCTCCGCACAGAAAGATTCAATTCGGCCTCGATTGTAGACCATTGTAAATTGCACTGCTAAGGTGGTTCTTCAGAAGGGCAAAATAACTGCGTAGTCTTTTTTCCTTGTCATTCAACCATCCTTTTCGGTCCCATGGTGATGGAGTGATATCTGGTTGAGCCCTAAAGATTACCGATTGATTTATATCAAAGGCATCGTGAAATTCTTACGAATATATTCCTGGTACTTCAGATTTCACTCTCCAAATACGGTACTCCTCAAGGCGGCAAGCAAACAATTCAGGCATGCATTCGTGGCAATTATAGTAAAGCGATATTTCTCTTAACCTCCCACCGTACCAAACTACTCGATACAGAAAGAGATGGCCAAATTAGGTAAGTTCTATATTGCGGAGAAGGATAAATCTGCTTTCTTTGAAAAAGTTGTACGGAAGCGCTAGGAATATGCGTTTGGAGTCTACAGAAATGAAAGAAAGCAAAGGAGAGACTAAATTTGAGAAAAGAATACATGAGAAAAAATAAAACAAGAAGAAAAACAAACGACAGCGATTCCAGCATGATTTCACTTTGATACATTTAATTCGAACAGTCAGCTACTAAGATTGATGCAATAACGGTTCGCTAGCACCACCGCCTTTTCTTACTTCGCCATTGACACCAGACGTTAACGGCGCCCGTTGGTAAAGATAAGGCTGATAACGGACTTATTACAAGTTGATAGTACGCAGGATGAACCAGACAAACCATTACTTCGAAGCTGCTATAGATACCGAAAAGATCGATAAGAAAGCGCAAGATGGATTTCATACGTATTGTCTGTAAAAGAGTACGACGTTGAAATATGCCCACTTTAACACAATGGCGGCAAACCCAACTTTATCTAGCTCGATTTAGGCTCCCTTATCGTGAATGCTTGACATTTCAACATTGGAAGAAATACCACTCAACGCAGTAACCTTCCTAATTAGGAGACGCGCCTAGAAGCGGAATTGTGCGGATGTTGAGTTCCATTTGTGAGGAATGTATCCATGCACACTAATGCTGCACTGATTACGAAGATCGGCAAAAAAATGACAAGCTGCATTCTATCGATGCCACCTTATAAATTGACCATGTTATCGTCCAGTTACCCTCTACTCACTTTCCTTGTCGGCAAAAATGTTTACGGAAGATCTCAATAAAGTTCTCTCTGGAGAGAAACTATCCATCAACGATGAGGAGTTAATTCCGGGTACTGTCCATTTGGTTGATATGGGTCATAATCTCCATGTGCAGAAGGAAGGTGACTCTGATATAATTCTTCAACCTCAGCCTCTGGACAATGTCAACGACCCCTTGCGTTGGTCACAAAAGAAAAAGAACGCCCAGTTTGGACTTTTATTCATATGGTCTGTTTTTTTGGCCATCACTGTTAACTGGTCAGGTCCCTACTGGACAGAATGGTCAGAGGAATTCAACTGTACTTTTAATCAGTTGAATGTTTCGTCTGCTTTATGTTTCTTGGGTTTAGGTTTAGGTTGCCTTTTCCTCCAACCAACTGCTATGAAATTGGGAAGACGCTTTGTGTACTTGATTTGCACCATTTTGGCAATTATTGCTAATGCTATTGGTATCCAGTCCTCTAATGTGAAATACTTGTATGCCATTAACATAATTTCCGGAATCGCTGCTGCTCCTGTCGATTCTTTGGTCGAAATATCCTCGACCGATGTCTTCTTCGCTCACGAGAGAGCTGCAAAATTATCTTGGTTGGTGTTGGCTTTGTATTTTGGTTCGGAAATCGGTCCAGTCGTTGCTGGCTACTTGCCAAGTTGGAGATGGGCTTACAAACTTCAAGTAATTATATTTTGTGTTTTGCTTGTGTTCCAGCTATTTTTGATGGAAGACACAACCTTTGCACGTCACGACGACAAGGAAATCGAAGAGAACATTTTAGAGCAAATCCGGTCCAGAGAGGTTGTTATTTCAGCCGTCCAGGCCGGTGTCGTTTCTGAGAAGGATCTGAAAATCAAACAAATAATCAGCGGAGAAAACTCCGTATTGTCTTCTGAAGAACTGAAATTGGTTGGAATCAAGAGGGGATACTGGAAGAGAATGCAGCTTGTTGAATTAGAATACAATGAAAAGAGGCCATGGTATGTCATTTTCATTCGCCCATTCTTCATGATCACATTTCCAGCCATCATTTGGGGTGGTATCTGCTATGGCGCTCAAATGATGTGGTTGTCTTTGCTTGCTACCACTCAATCGGAAATTTATACTACTAAGTATGGCTTCTCTACCTCTTCCACTGGCTTGACCAATTTGGCCCCGATGGTCGGTTCTTTCTTTGGTATGCTCTACGGTGGACCCTTTGTTGATTGGTTATCTATCAAGTTGGCAAAGAGAAACCATGGTGTTTTGGAGGCGGAGTTCAGACTTTGGGCTATGATTGGCGTTCTTGTTGTTAACGCTGCAGGTTTATTGGCCTATGGTTTGGCCTCGGCCAATCTTGAGCCTTGGCCCATCTCCGTTGTTATCGGACAAGGTTTACTTGGTTTTTCTATGAGCTCTTCAGGTCCCATTTCTTTGACATATGCTATCGAGTGCTACCCTAAGTTGGCCTCCGAAGGTTTGGTGTTGATCTTGTTCGTCAGAAATCTTATCGGATGTGGGTTTACCTGGGCTCTTCAAGCATGGTTGGATCACAATGGACTTGTTGTTATGACGTGGTTGATGTTCATGATTTCCGTCGTAATCAACGGAGCATTCATAATCTTTATTCTCTGGGGTAAAAGCTTCAGAAGAATGACTAGGGCCCAGTACTACAGGGTTGCAGACAAGAACTTTGGCAAATTAAAGGGAAGCTCGTTGTAAGGTTTAAACACCAGTTGTTATCTAATTTGGATCTCATCAAATACCAATTATGGAGACTTTGAAAAAAAATTGCTCTGCCAAAACGTATGTAAAAGGAAAAATAAATGTGAGGGATTTTTGGAATAAACTACAATGTTGAGAACAAACTGCGCTGTCATGAATGGCTGTATTGGGAAGCTCGAACAAGATAAGAAACGATTAAAACATTCGCGCTAAAAAAAGGTCCTACTGGGGTTCGAACCCAGGTTACCGGAATCAGAATCCGAGGTGATACCACTACACTATAAGACCATTTGTTGAGTCAGAAAATTCTACTACATATCTACATATTGATCTTTAGTTTGTGTTGCACAAATCTCCATTTCAGGCTAATAACAAAAGGAAAATATCATTATGTTGAGCTTTGCACTCTCCATCATCATTAAGTGAGACTGTCATATTTGAATATCTATGATCTTGCTAAACATTTCAAAGGTAAACCATGCATTCTGTTAAGCATCACACTTTTAGATTCAGTGTCTTCGAAGTCTTGCGCTGAAGTTATAGAACAATTGTTTCAGAATATGTTGCGATATATTATAAAGATTAGCCCGTCAGGATGGAATAGTGGAGAGCTGAACAAGAGTTGAGATATGCGTATTCTGAAAGATTTAGTTCGCTTGAGAATAACAATCAAATTTAATTCCAAAATGTAGCATTTCTAATGGCAATGCTATATTACAATTGAGACTATAAAAGTTCTCATTTTTCTAAAAGGAAGGATTTGATATGCATACATATCTAGAAGACTAGACTGTGATAAAGTTGAGTAGTTATTGAAAGATGTGAGAAAATTACATACGTTATTAATGAAGGTTAAAAGCTAATTATTAATCAATCAAGAGCTTCGAACTGATTTGAAATTGGTTAATAAATGCATGTTTTGATGAGATGGTAGATTGAGAAAATTAAGCTTGTTCTTATTTTATACGGGCACACATTCTAATAGAGTTGGCTTGATTAACTAATAGCAATGTTTGGTCTTCACTTAAGATATTAGTAGCTTGTATTGTAATTTTCCATTCCATTATGATTAAGTTTAGTTTGTTGAGTTTGGCTTCTTCCCTCTTTCTTCTTCGATCTTTTTCAACCCTGGATATTCTGCCCTGTACAATTTGTCCTCATGAAGAGATGTACTGGGTGTTTCAATTAAATTTTGTATCTTAAATTTGACTCATCTCAGGTACTCTTCGCCAATTTATTTTAAGCTATACCGCGTAATTTTAGTTCGAGCAATAATCATTAGTTTCATCAAATATAATTTATCGTTTACCCAGTAGGTACATGCTTGGGACCTCGACTTCTATTTTGTTTGTCCGTAAAACCACAATGCGCTAGCGATTTCCCCTGCGCTAAGTGCTTCATAGGTTTTGCAAGCTTTACAAGAGTTGGTAACAATACATAGTCAATGCCGTCTGAATACATCGGCACTTTTAAAGATGAAAGTTGGCTCCTTTTGAATTTTCAGGCTCACCGCATATTGATTCTGAGAGGCATACGATGTACGGATGTACTTCTTCTGATAATGGTCTCGGTACTTATAACCAATAATCCTTCGGGAATGTGAGAAGCGATATCGGAAAAGATATGGGTAAACGGAAGTTCCATTATCCACGGAATGAAACTTCACACGTACTCCACGGACCAACTATTAATCGTTCAAGGAAGATTACGAGAAATCGTATTCCCCAGATTCGGTGAATATGCTCCAGGTTTTTCAAAAATGAGTCATTAATTGTTCTCCCTATTGAAAACTATTCAAAGACGTATGTCTGCCCATCATTTGGAAAAGGGGCAGAGATCAGGAGAGTGATACATACGTGTAACGAACAGACTCAAATATGTACTGTACCTACTGGCTAAACAATCTATAGGGACAAGAATGGAATTAACAGTTACTGCATGAACTTGAATAATGTCGTGCGCTTCAAAATTCATCACATCTATTGATTCTAAGAAGCATGAGAGGTACGGATGTACTTCTCCGAATAATGGTCCCGGAATTAATAACCAGTAATATCATCGGAAATGATATGCCGAACTACAAGAGTTGTGGTAAACGGAAGTTTACTTATCCAGCGGGGAAATCCCGGGGAATCTCCACAAGTGTCCCGGAGAGCAACTATGATATTCAAGATGGAAGAATGAATATCCAGTTTGCAGAGATATCACAGAATGGTACATTGATGATCTCACTAAGTGAAAACTATTTAAAGACGTAGGTCTGCCCATTATTTGACAAAAGGACAGAGATAAAGATACAGACATCACAAGAGTGATACATACGTATAACAGACTCAAATATACACCTACAAGACAACGATCTAAAATGGACATGAATGGAATTAACAGCTACTGCATGAACTTGAATCATGTCGTGCGCTTCAGAATTCATCA
>JAJLRN010000068.1:0-27876 GCA_030567015.1 Sungouiella sharkensis | reverse complement strand
CGACAATGAACCGGCAGAGTCGGTTGTCACAATCACTACTCCAGAGTCAGTTTCCGTTGCACCATTAGAGTTCGTTGTTGTCCACGAAGTAGTGTACGTAGTCAATCCACTAATAGATGCAAACTTAGAAGTAGTAGTAGACAATGAACCGGCAGAGTCGGTTGTCACAATCACTACTCCAGAATCAGTTTCCGTTGCACCGTTAGAGTTCGTTGTTGTCCACGAAGTAGTGTACGTAGTCAATCCACTAATAGATGCAAACTTAGAAGTAGTAGTAGACAATGAACCGGCAGAGTCGGTTGTCACAATCACTACTCCAGAGTCAGTTTCTGTTGCACCGTTAGAGTTCGTTGTTGTCCACGAGGTTGTGTACGTAGTGAATGCAGGAGTCTCTACTACAACCAACCAGTCGGTCTCAGCAGAACCACTAGAAGTCACCGTCGTCAACGTGGTGTACGTCAGAATGATTGTGCCTGTCCATGGAATGGTAGTGGTGAGAGTCGACAATGTGATGTCTGGTGTCCCCACAATTATAATACTAGTAGTGTAGACCAGGATTCCCGAAGTAGCAAGGATTGGTCCTGTGAAGGTCGTGGTGTAAGTTCCCGTCCATGGCACAGTTGTGGTGTGAAGAGGAATGGTAGGAGTCTCAACCACAACAAATATGTCAGTCCCAGTAGAATTAGCAGAACTTACGGCCGTCTCCGTGGTATACGTTGTAGTGAACGTGCCTGTCCATGGAATGGTGGTGTAGAGCGTTGAGTATGGCGTCTCCACAACCACATAAGTAGTAATGTAGGTCAGCGTTCCCATAGGAAAGGTTACTGCAGTAGTGAAGGTGGTGGCAAATGATTCAGTCCATGGATAGGTTGTGGTGTAGGGACCAATGGGAGTCTCGACCACAACCAACCAGTCAGTCTCAGTCGAACCTCCAGAAGTTACTGTCGTCAACGTGGTGTACGTCAGAGTGAATGTGTCTGTCCATTGAATGGTGGTGTAGAGCGTTGTTGATGGGACTTCAATGATGACACGACTGGTTGTGTAAGTGATCGATCCAGTAGTGATCACCATGTTGCTTGTTATCGTCAGCGTCACCAGGCCTGTCCAAGGGATCGTGGTTGTTGGTGTGCCATATGAACAGTCCGTTATAGTATCATTGAGTCTGTAAAATACATTGTCATTCATGTCAGTCCCATCGGAATTAGTAATGGAAAACTTAAATGATGCAAGATTTTTCCCATCTAGCATATCAGTTGGGTATCTGACATCGGCGAATGAAATCTTCAAGGGAAACGAAAAGCCCTCCTCAAGTAAATAAGTTGCGGTGGTAGAACCTAGGGTCCCGATTTCATTGATACATGCCCATAAAGTTTGTGTCCGGGAGCTGACAGATGAATTCCCGCAACAATCGAAAGCGACTCCAGCTCCAAGACGTACAAGGGCCTGCCAATCTACATCAGAGAGAGTAAATGTGTAGTAATCTGTCGAGGGTGGCACGAAGTACCCCATCATTTGTATGTTGAACCAGACTTGTGTGATTGTAACACCATATATAACGTAAGGGACATCGTTAATATTTGCTATCTCGAAAGTTAAATTGGTTATTCCGTTAACAATATAGTCTGCTTCGTAGTTATCGAGTTCGTATAAATATGTGAGATTTAAGGGGGTATGTCCACCCCCATTAACCAACGAGGTAATTTGATAAGGGGTATAGTAGTATTGGACAGTATAACCCGGAGCTAGGTTATCAGGAATTTGGCATGACAATATATTGCCAAATACAACGACCGGAAAGAGTAAGATTGAGAGTCTCATACCCGTTTCGATGGTTTAATTCAAGCATTAGTATGGGTAGGAAGTGAACTATTTTATATGTGAAGAATTTCAATCATCCTTGCCATGTGTGACTCTTGTATCCAGAGTTTATTATTTGACATTCCATGCACCAATTCAAAAAATGCCTGCAACCTTCGAGATGTGATGTACTAGTATTAGCATAATTGTTTCATTTACCCTTACCGAATTGAAACTTAGTATTTCCGTGGCAATAACAGTTAAGCATTTACATCATCTCGAATTTTCATTGTTTTCATGCAGCAGATGTACTACTCATTGTTCATTCATGCTAGTCACATACAATATGGATAAGCGCATTTTCTGCAGGACATACATCGTAAGCCTACAAATGTTCCGAAACTGAATGTGGTATCATTACAGAAACAGTAGTACAATCAATTTAACAAAATTGATGCTCGGCTCCATTCAAGAGAAGTGCTTGGTTGATATGACCTGAAATAAAAAAAAACGAAGAGACTTTTTTCTGCTGATAATCCCACCAGTCGCATGAGGCAGTTAAACATTCGATATTTGGGATACAGATATGCTTATTCAACTGACAGAAATTTTAGTTCCAATTTACTAAGACTGCTGAAACAATAGCGCTAATACTAGTTCTTCACATCCCAAAAGGTTCACGAATTGAAGATACAAATAATTATTGCAAACATGTGCAACAAACATGGATTCAATGCTTAATTGTTATTCTCACGGGAACTTAGGTTCCAATTTGGTACGAGAAACTGAAACAATAACGCTAATACAGGCACATTACATCTTTAAAAGGTTGGCAAGTAAAGATAAAAGTAATTAGTTCAAACATGTGCAGCACATATGGTCAGCAAAACTTGTAGATCATAGTCTCAGCATGCAGCTGATTCAATTGTTCAGTATTCCACCATGTTTTTGATTGCTAGCGCTCTTGGGGACACTTGTTGGGTGATCTGTTCCCTTACGTCCAATTCAAGAGTAAGCTGTTAAATATCTACTGGACATACCTTATTTGCTTGTCTTATTTATGACGGATCTTCCGCTGCTCTTCCTTACGATTGTTTCTTGACCGAACTATAGACCTTCGTAAGTTACCCATTGTGAAGCACAGAGTATGGTGTCACTGAATACAATATCAGCTGACAAATATTCTACTGAAAAGAAGATAGTATCTCTAAAATCAATTTTGCAAGACCTATTTTGCCTTTTGATCGGATACTTCTAGCTCAAATGTACATGGCGAGTATACTTTTGATTTCGGCAATACAGATGATGCTGCAATAGTTCAGTTGGGAGATGGATTCACATTTGATTGCTGTTTGAACAAGATCAAGACTTTTTCCCATCTGTTTCAGCTTTTTGCATGAGCTAATAAATAAGTTATCACTCATAGAAGTCTTTGGATGCCACTTACTACTTAACAGCAGGAAACGCTTATTCTACAATATTTATCTCCTACCAAAAGGCACCATCTGGAATGTATTTCAATTTCGGTATCCTCAATCTTAAGGGCAACGATGTCAGTACAAATATTTAACAGATGGATGCAACCAACTCAGAATATTGCCCAACAATCAATATCACTACTACTTACCGTGGACAGGATCGTTCACTACCACCGTCACAGGTCCACTGACCGTTACTTAAGGAGGGCTGACCATCACTACCACTTTTGTGACTGTCGGGACTCCTAGTGGACTCTCCACCACCACTGTTCCATGGATGGGATCATATACGACCGCCGTGACAGGTGCGGTGACGGATTCCTTAGGAGGGCTGACCCACACTTCTACTGTTGCGACTGTCGAGATACTAAAGTTGACGCACATTACTGAGAAGCTGACAACTCAAGTGGTCTGGCTCTACCATCAGTTCCAACTATTATCACACTATTAACCTGTAGCATGAAGCTTTAGGTACTGAGAACTCGATTCATTTGGCACTTTTCGCAATTTTTCGTGCCTATTTTATTTGAGTATTCGATAAAATTGCATTTTCAGGACTTCTTATGGTTTCAAGTTACACGCGGCCTGTTTGCCAGGGCAGTTAGATTAATTTTTCGAAGCGTTTATTATGGAATTTATATCTTTTCTTTATTCGATTTGTAAATTGTAGGACGCTTGCTGCAAGGGAGCCTCCGACTTACATTACCATCTTTGCCATGGCTGGAAGGTATGTGGATCTTAAAATCGTACATTATTAGCAAGGTTTGGTCGGACAATGGTAGGCAATTCTTAGGAGGGTATCTCCTCTTAATTTCAATTATTAACTCAACAGACATGGTGGTTCGCTTGATAAGAAATACGGTCTTAGTGCGCTCAACAGGAAATACTCGTATCGAACCATCGAAGTATGTCTTGATTATCGGCAATACAGGACAAGATGGAGAAACACCATCGTTGCAAACGCGACAAAACAATGCGGATACATAACTTGAGAAATAGGTGATCTACTCCAGATTGATTTAGCTTTATACGTGTATAACTTAGTGGGATAGTTAGAAGGTGAAATTTTCGCCCTCTCCTAAAGGCTACTTGTATCTCTGGAGGCGAAAAATACTATTATACGACACAAGCGGAATAGATAGGATGATGGGGAAAATTTGGACAAATAGTTACAGCGATGTCGCTCCTGGCGTCACGCTATAAGAAATTTGCTCAAGCCGTTATCTATCAGTTGTGTTCTTAAGAATCATTAGGTTTTTATATTGCTGATCCGTATTGTTCTACAATTATTTGATAATACGGCCTTAATGAAGTGAATACAAAACCGAGTCATGTCGCATCCACCATACAGCCCCGACTTTATATTAATCACGCACAGATTTAAAGGAGAGTTGGTAAGAATATCTTATTTCCGTTATGCAATACTCGAATTCGAATTGCTTCAAATTATTAGGGAGATTGTGCACGCGATTGCGAATGGTGTTCTGGGATTACAAGACGTCCAAATAATAGGCCCAGTGTGGTCGCACATAGACAAATAGCAAAACGTTAATTTGCGAAACTTTAATCTCATTTTGCAAATTCCTGAAACTCTGAACTACTGTTTCAAAAGTAAATATTTAACTAAGAGCGAAATCTGATTTGTTTTGCACGACTTATCGGCTAAGTAGGCTACACCGGCCCACAATTTAACAAGTAATTACGCTAAATTTGGTCGTGATCACTGCGAATTATAATTCACACATTCCGTATTTGTAAGCGAATTTGAATTTCCATTTTCGCGTAATTGCATAGAGATTCTTGCGAAATTCAAGTTTGAAGGACGAGAATGAAGCGAATTTAAACTTACTCATGCACGAATTTCAAGAACAACATGCTCGATTATAGACAATGGGTTGCGAAGTTCTATTTTCTGTGACGCGAATTTAAAAAGTGCAAAAAAAGACGATCTGCACCACTGCTCTTATAAATGCTTTTTTAGTATAGTGTATGCCTGATTGCCCACATTTACCAAATCATTATCAAGACGAAGACGAAGCCAATGCTCATGGATGAAACCGGCTTTCATTATCATTTCTAGGCTTAGCAGGACTTGATAATAACCATTCATGTGAAAGAAGCTGAAAGTTTGTCCTTTTTAGTCGACATCGAGAATGTTGGTGCACCTACGGGAGAGTAGGTCTCCACTGGAGCCGTAGACTTTAGCTATAAATTTGACGTCGCCAAGTACGCTACCACAAAGAGAAAGTTGTCTTGTCGTTATGTCTCGTTGATGATTATCGGTCAGTCGATCGGTACATGAAAATGTATTGGTTTGAAGTCTCCACTCAAGACGTCGTGGTCTCTTTTAGTATTACTTGTGTTCATCTGCTGGGGTTGTACTATGGTTTAGCCCTTGGAGCAAGCTGTGGCTTAAATGGGTTCGTACTTGCCTCTCAAGGTTTCGTTTTTGAATTTCAAGCCAGATGCATTGATCCCGCCTTGGGTTTTGCGGTCACCATCTTCTACATGTACGCATCGGTCATATTTATCTGTGTGGAGGGAATTGTTTTTGTTCTGCTATCAGCAACTAAACAGTTTTTTTTGCTGTCTGCAGTTTTCCTTACCATTGGTTTGGTGTCGATTTTGTCCTTCATCGTTTTCGATGTGAACAGGTATAGAGAAATCAAGTTTCATCTTCCATTTTTAGGGAGCTCTTGGCCGTGGGCTTGAAGTTCTTCGGTATGATTGTCTTGGGCGGTGGTATCGCTAAGGGAGATATATTTGGATTCCTTAACTGGAAAGAAGATTGTCTTTTCCATGCGTATCTTGTGTACTACATCGGAGGTATTAATTAATGAACTCCTTGTGTTTCTTGGGTAACCCACTTTTGATAGAAGCTATTGCAAGTTGAAAATCAGGTGTTACTTTCTCTCTATCAGACATAGGTATCAAGATTGTTGGTGGTCAAGGTTTGGACGCTTTGGTCAATTCTGTTGTCATTACCTCTGCCTAGTCTTTTGGTAACGGGTTTACTTACAGTGCTACCAGAAGTTCCTATTCGTCAGCTGTATATGGTTACTTGCCAAGAATCTTCGCCAAATGTTTGAAGAATGGGTATCCCATTGTTGCCGTTTGCTTCCCCGTGGCCATTGCATGCTTGGACTATATGAGTGTCTTTGAGTTTCTCCATAGCGTCTACATCTGGCTCATGAACTTTGCTACCTTCGGAATCTTGTTCACTCATTTTGTCATGTGGATGTATTCTCCAAGTTTAGGAAACCTGTCAAGGTCTAGCAAATAGACTAGGTTGATGAAACGTACTATAAGGTTCCCATTGGCCTTAACCTTGGTTGCAATACTGGAGTGCATTCTTTAACTACTTCGTACTTCTCATTATCAGTTTATGTATCTTCTTCCTTGGCCAATTCTCTGTCGCTAACTTGCTCACAACCTACTTCGCCCCTGTCTTCGGTATCGTTACCTTTGTGGCTGTAAGTTTGTCAAGAAAATACACTGGAGACCTGACGCTTAAGCTAACATTAGAAGTGGTGAGCCTGCAATTGACGGGTATGAAGCCATAGAACTTGAAAATCTTTTGTGTGTTCCTGAGAAGGAAGGTATTTTTTGGTAGATCTGGTACAAATTTGCGGACATCGTCTTTGATTAGACATTGATGGATTGTAACATATTTGGAGTACCCTCTTTACGTTAGACCCATCTGGACCAAATTTGAACGTACTGTGAGCCGTGTCACAATATATATGGGCTTGTTACACTGTTTAGTTTATATAGGAACTCACCATGTTTAGGAACAATGCACATCTGTGCATACTATTGATTCTGAGAGTCTAAGAGGTACTGATGTAAGAGTGCATCAGTGCGGCTATGATAAAATGCCGTGCGGGCTTTTTATCAAGACCTGCAGACAAATGAAATGCAACAAACCAACTGTACGGCAATTTGAGCCAGTTGGTCTTGTTGGGTTGCAGACGATCATACGACTTTGAAGTGGATCATACCACTCTGCAGAAAGATCGTATGATTGTTGAATCAGGGAAAAACGCCGTTGAATTATCATACGATGTTGTGGTAAGTAAGACTCAGGCCATTGATGATCTCAAGCCATGAAAAATATATAAAGACATATGTCTGCCCATAATTTAGAAAGGGTCAGAGAGAAAGATACAGACATCACAAGAGTGATACATACGTATAACAGACTCAAATATACACCTACAAGACAACGATCTAAAATGGACATGAATGGAATTAACAGCTACTGCATGAACTTGAATCATGTCGTGCGCTTCAGAATTCATCACATACACTCTATGCGTCCTACATATGCACCCCTGTGTCGATCTTTGTTAAATTTTGAGGCTCCTCAGATTTAAGTTCATGCAGTAGCCGTTTATATTCATATTGTAATCAATCCTTTCTCCTGTTGGTATATGATTGAGACTTATCAGTTATCCCAAATTAGAATATTTAGTTATAGTTTTCTCTCTAACTCTTTTGAATTAATGGGTTGGTATACACCTTAAATTCTTTTCCCTTAATGAGATCCATTGAGGGTTTTGAGATACCCGTAAACCCAAAACCTTATTTACGGCTTCCCTATCTCGATTTACTAAAGCAATAGAAGCTTGAGTTGCGCGGTTATGGTGAAGTTTATTGCATCGAGCAGAACAACTTCCAGTTGCTCGTGCCTTTCTCCTTTGGTATTCTAGCTTCTTAATTCCTACTATTGTAGTCGGTCACATGTACATTAGTATATTCGTGCTCGCAGAATCAGTAATTATGTATCAAGTTTTGTGCACTACTCTGGCGTAATGCGAAATTGATTCACTGTAGTGATTTGAGTTTGTCCACTTCAGAATATGGTCTCATAGATGAAATCTTGAATTATGGCTCGAACCCCTTTTTTGAACAAACAATTTAATAGTGCAGTTCTCACATAGAGAAAGATACAGGCAGAAATAGTGTATATAAATTTATCTAAGTTGCCACAGGTCCTGATAACTATCACAAACTTAAGGAGTTTACTCAGACATGGCGCAGTCCTCATGGAATCAAAAAATGGCGTATCAGTCACACTGGGAATGAGACAGGTCTCGTCATTATTTTGAGTTCAACTCAAACAGTAGACTATGGTTAGGATCTTTCAAAAGCATTTATAGTAGACAAAAGTGCTCGTCTCGCTGCAAAATTCAGATGATTAATGTAACCTTTCAAGCCGCGGGATTATTGTGTTAAACTCAAATTGAATGTTATATGTGGTATCACGAGATGTTTTGCTGCCATATTCAGTCCTTGCACGATAATTTGATGACAGGAATTGGCAAAACTTGGACTGTCCAATTTGAGCCATTGCTGCATACTCGGTAGCTTCCAGCATGACATCAATCACACATGTATGTCAGTTTCCAAATATAATATTTCCCGCGTGAATTTCATTAGCAAGTCACCACAACGGAGTGATTTAAGCATAATCTTATTCACGTTGTCAATATTGTATTGTCGAGCTCATTGTGGTGTCAACTGTTACACTTAGGTCACTGAACCAGCTGAGAAGCTACAAATCTCTCATTTCTATCGCTCTATGAGATTCTTGGTGTGATGGATGGGTAGTTAGTAGGTCAGTACAAACCTCGCTCACTTTAGATAAGATCGCCTTCGACTTAGCATAGTAATCAAAAACTTGAAAGTTTCTTGTATCTTTGAGTACGACATTTCTGGCGGAAACTAACTGTGGTTTCAACAATCTAAATTCGTTGACACATTTTCGAATTTGCACAAAAAACTTAGAAATTACACTCTTCATCTCGTGATATCATGCAGGTAGGTTTTGGAATTCGTAAAAAGCAAATTCAAACTCGCTTCTCTGAAATGTTGGACTCAACATTTGCGTAAATATTAGAACTAGCACCGTTTCATTCTTTACTTCTTCAAGTACCAATTGCGCATGCTCCTCGAATAATTGACTACGGGTACTGATTGGATGAATTTGCAATTGTGCCTCAAATGGCATGCATATTTAAGCATTCTTATTCGAATGTTTGAGTGCTTGAGAAAATTCTAGATCACAAAATTGTTTACTTATTCTCCGATTCCTGAATTTTGGAGGAATTGAATTTTATTTTGCCAACAAGAATTCTATCTACATTTTGCACTTGCCTACATGCTAAACTTGCTCAATAGGGTTGACTTCAGGAATTATCGTTGGGGATTATCACGCACTTATAACCACGCCATCATAATCCGCTAAATACTATGGGATGTTTATTAACGGTTGCATTATCTATGTTTAAAAGCTTTTTGTGCCCATTTTCATAGTCATTCGGCACATCAATTGTGTCAATGATGAACTGTTTATCATATCAGGTGACGTTTTCGGAACTTAGCAGAGCTGATTTTGTCTTTTTCTTCCGTCACTCACTTAATATTTGGCACAATCGATCATCTTTTGTTGCTTCAAATTTGGACAGATCTTCAAGTCCACTGACAACTTCACGTCAAACATGTCAATCTCTGATGAAAACCCGAAAGAAATTAACAGATCTGCAACTTGAAACTGCGAGCCACCAATTGAACGAACTAGGGAACGAAAGCACTATTAAAAAAGCTGACATATTAGCTTTAACGGCTGATGAGATTGTTAGGAGATATTAGTTAGCGTATGACTAGTTTGAACCGTAGAGCTTGGAAATGAAAACCAATGACATGCAAATGAAATATATTATTGAACATGCATAAGGTGAACGGCTTGTGTTCCGGTTGCTTCAATTATTTTTATCCAAGCAACTGCTAAGTACTATTCAGAAATTCTGCTCAGCACCAGGTTCCAGACTGGGCAATTCGTGCACATTTCGAATAGGTGCAAACGCTAAGTCTCTTACTTGTCAATTGACATGATTCTCAATAACCTCGATAATAAGCGGATGATCTTCGCTTAATAAACGTATATTGATCTGTTTTCAGCTCGGTTTTGCGACAAACCTTCTCCTTATAGGGGGCTTGATATTTGAATCCTTTGGCTTTCACTCAATATTTTACTTCAAAGTACTATTCCATATAGTTTCCAGTAAATCAAACTCTCTGGCTTCTTTGGTCGAGAATATTAAGACATGAACTGAATGTTTGAGATGTCCTGGCAAAGTTTAGGGTTCAGTTTCATTGTAAGCATAATGTAGATAATTCGTAGAGCATGAAGATGAAATCCAACCTTTCTGAAGTATATCATTGCCGATTTGGTTCACATTTTTAAACTGTCATCATCAGGTTTTCTCTGTCTAAGCCTCTAAATTGCTCTCCTTTGTGCGATCTCCAGGGAATTGGCTGGTCTTAACGTGAGTAATTTTGGCGCAGCTATAGCCAGAGCAATACGCAAAGACCCCTCGTAGAATATCACTGATGCATCTTCGTCCATTGAGCAATATGGAAAGCGGAACGGATCTTCGGCAGTACAGCTCTTCCTGGAAAACGGAAAGCCAGAGTTATCCATAATAAGTTTCCCTCAGAAACTTGGGGAGGGTAAGAAGAGCAAAGCTCTGACCCTCTGGTATTGATGTGGAACTCACACTCACTTCAGACGTTATCTCAGCAATGGCAGTAGTACCATAATTACTGGAAACGTAGTCGCCGTCGCCTAAGATGGGCAGGACAAGCCAGCATATTTCCTTGTCTCCCCATCTCAGAGAGTTGATAGGTTCGTACCAAAGTGCAACTCCAAAAAGCATAATAAGAGAGGTGAAATGACGTATTTTGTTGCTGAACACGAGGCCAGCCTCTTGATTGTACCTCCAACCCGTCATGTACTTGTTTTTTAAGGTATATTCAATCACAGGCTGAATCCCCATGGCCTTATCCAAAGCAGAGGTGGAATGCGACATGAGCATAGGAAAATAGTTTGTCACCAACCAGTTGTCGCTTTCATGGAGAGATAACTCCCTGAAAAAGTAAACACCTGAATGTGTGAACTCTTTGACCTAAAGGAAATGCTCGGAAGAGACAAGCAGAACTGTATCAGCATCGAAAAGTAGCAAATTCTCAGATATGCGGAAGAAGAGTGCTACGAATTTGTTGTTGTGAGCTCGAGAAATCGTCTACTTTCAACCTTTGACAGGAGAGCTGGGCATTGATGAAGGTTATATACTGCTTGGAAAACGTTCCTTTGGTCAATTCAACTTGAAATTATCTCCGTTAAAATCCGGGATCATTCGCTGGAGGAGCTTCTGATTCGAAAGAACCTGCAACTCTTCCTTGGCACATGGCAGCAAAAGAAATTGTGTTCTTATCTTTCATCAGAACGTCTGCTCTGAAGACAATTTGAATGGGGAGTGTATTGCCTCAAGATGATGGAAGTAGTAATTACGAATATCATCACTCTTAGTGTAGTTTGAAGCACACCCAATAGTGACAATAATGATGTCGTTGGCATCGAATTGCAGAAGTTTAGAAATTCATTTTCCTGTTACCTTCCACCGTCTCGGAAAACTTGTCTGTGAGCAGAAACTTGTAGTTAGGATGGTGTATTTTCAGGTGCATGGGGAAGTCCCCGTCAATTAGTGGGTCTACAACCTTGATAACATGTCCGCAGATAGAAATTCAAGAATTCAAATGAAGAAGCGAGTCTATGGTTATTTAGCGACGACATGAATTTATTTCTTTTTGTTTCATCTTGAAGATTTTAGTTTGTAACTTCAGGCTCACCTCTCACATCTGCAAAATGGGTTCCTTCATGTCAATTTCGAAAATTAATGTTCGAGCTGCGACTACGGTCAAGAATTTTAAAACGCCAACAAAAATTCAAAAGCATAAAAAAATAGAGAAAAAAGGATCTCTCGAAAAATACCATTCAATTACTGCCATACCCTTATACATAACAACTTTTCCGTTCAGCAGTTTCTTCACAAGCAGTTCCCATCCCCACGGCACAATATACATCCTGCACACGATCCCTCAACGTCCAGATGAGATGAATTAATTTTTCTGCTCTATCCAGTCCCCAATAAACCTTAAGCAGCCTGAGTCATAGATCGTTCAGGGACGCTTTCACCAAAGATTATAGACGTGAAACTGAGCAAAAATAAATTCTTGCAAATGTTACAGCGCAAAATCACAATCATTCCAATATCTTCCCCATTTCTTTCCAAAAAGTTTTGCCAGTTCCGCCTAGTACCGCCGCATTCTCTGCTGCGGACCAAATCTACACAGGCAGCGTAATTGGCGACTCGCGACTGGACGGATCAGTTATCAGGATTCCCAGGCCAAGTTGACGAGTCAATCGAGAATTGTAAAACATTCAGTCCGGGCTGAAAACAAATACCGTAAATTCTGAAGGGTGTTCTCAGCTTCCACCTAGAAAGGCTTTTCGGTGGAAAGACGTAGGTAACAAATTTGATGTGGCCCGTTGGACCCGTTTCTTTTTTCCTTCTTTTTTTCTTCCATACCCTTTTGGTGTTTAATCTCACCTTCACTTATCGTATACAACCACTTTTTTTTCTCAACTCATGTCTTCTGTCACCATCACAGGACGTGATGCTAAGGGATCTGCTGCTGTGTCGAGAAGTGGTAATGTTGCAGAGTTCGTCTCGGACTCGAAGAAGCCCACTGCTGGCTTGACCACCATCGACACTATGGGCAAGACCTTCAATGTGCCTGAATACACCATCAAGGACATCTTGTCGGCCATTCCGAAGAAGTGCTACGAGCGTTCTTTGGTCAAATCGCTTGGTTATGTTGCCAGAGACATCACCCTGATGGTGCTCATTGGGTATGTGGGCCATAAGTTCATCCCACAGGTGAACATCGCCAACCACGACACGGCTAGCAGCGTGATCAGAGGTGCATTGTGGATGTTGCAGTCGTACCTCATTAGTTTGTTTGGTTTTGGTTTGTGGATCTTGGCTCATGAGTGTGGCCATGGTGCATTCTCAGACTACCAGAACATCAACGACTTTGTCGGCTGGGTGTTGCACTCCTACCTAGTTGTGCCATACTTTTCTTGGAAATTCTCCCATGCTAAGCACCACAAGGCTACGGGACACATGACCAGGGACACGGTGTTCATTCCACACACCAAAGAGAGCTACATGGAGTCGCAGAAGGTGACTAAGTTGTCTGATCTCGTGGAGGACCTGCCAATCTACTCTGTTGGTGTGCTTTTGTTCCAGCAATTGGGTGGTTTGCAGTTCTACTTGGCCACGAATGCCACCGGGCAGCCATACAAGATGCCATGGTATGCTAAGAGTCATTACGCTCCAAACTCGCCAGTGTTTGATCCTCACCAGTACTGGTACATTATCTTGTCCGACATTGGAATCTTGGCCACGGCTACTATGGTATACCAGTGGGCCAAGCACTTTGGAACTTTCAACATGATGATCGACTGGTTTGTACCTTGGTTATGGGTCAACCACTGGTTGGTGATGGTGACTTTCTTGCAGCACACCGACCCCACCATGCCCCACTACTCTGCTAAGGAGTGGACGTTCGCCAGAGGAGCAGCAGCTACCATCGACAGAAACTTTGGCTTCGTTGGCCAGCACATTTTCCACGACATCATCGAGACGCACGTATTGCACCACTACGTGTCGAGAATCCCCTTCTACAACGCCCGTGAGGCTAGTGCTGCCATCCAGAAGGTCATGGGCAACCACTATCGTTACGATGGTGAGAACATGTGGGTTTCGTTGTGGAAGGTCGTCAGAAGCTGTAAGTTTGTTTCCGACGAGCAAGGCAACGGAGTGTACATGTTCAGAAACGTCAACGGCGTTGGTGTAACTCCAAAGTGAAATTGCGAGTAGCCACCCTGAACTTCTTATAGCAAATAGTCGCCGATAGAATAACACGCTAGACGTCTCAGTCAATCCAAAGCCAAGAAGCAAAACCTACATTAATTTACGAAGCCAAAGCAACAGCCTAAGCTTGGCTCGGTTTCTTGAGGCAATTTTGATTCGTATTGCCAATGAACAACTCACAATATTATCGAAGAATTTCCACTTCACGACTCCCCAACTAGTTTGAAAAGATGAATATACATTACTAATCAGTTGCTGTCGGCCGCTGGAAAGTATCGTTGCGATCTTGAAATCTTGTGATTCGAAGTCGGTGAGATGATGTAGATATGAAAGATGTTGGCCGATACGTCATCCAAAGGCAATTACCATTCATGCTTCAATCAGAGTCGGTGATTACAAGGTGTGCGTTCACTTTAATATGGCCGACACCGCATCCCCCATGCAAGGGCACGCGCTACAACGCCCTTGAATGCCCCGAAGCTGTGGTATTCGGCAAGCGAACAATCGATTGTTCAGCCATATGGGCGCTCTCAAATAATACCACATGGAAGCCAGTGAAACAGGGCATTGCGCACAATGGAATCCTTGAAACAGCTTACATCGCTTATACGAAGCGGAGAGCATTGTGTTCGGCATTTTACGATAAAAATAAAATAAAAAGAAACAGGCTTAACTCCGGAACCGATCCGTCTTCGCCGAGGTGGCAAGCAGGAATATGCGAGTTAGTGACAGGAGCTGGTTCATGCATGTACAGGTGCGGGCCGAGGCGAGCTGCGCACGAAACCGCTGCACTCTTCACCAAGTCACCGTTGAAAGCACAGGGGGTGGTGAGCTCTATGGTGTCGTAGAACACCATTTGTAGGTTAGCACCCTGCGGTGCCGCTTAAAGCAGATAAAAAAAAGAAAGAAAAAGTGCGCAAACAAGTCATTTCCACAAGCAGTGAGAGTTTTGGTCTCATCAGAGTTCGTGATTACTAGCTCGCCAAATAACCTTCATGCATACAAGCGCATATCAATGGGGTTGTTAGGGGGATTGCTTGCATATACGTGTTCCATTTAGAATAGAAGAAGGTCATTTAATGTTCATGCCCCGCCCAAAAACGGGGTTTCGGCGGTACTTAGTTAACCCTTTTGGAACAGATATAAAATCATCTGGATCGGCTGTTTTTTAAACTTCCATCTATCTAAATCGTTTGGCATACTCAAGCTTTTTTTATATATTCACAATGTTGTACGCTTTAGCTACTCCAGGCTCTGCATTCAAGCCATCGATCAACAAGCCAAAAATGACTTGGAGACTTCAGAAATTCAAGGAGCACCACATATCTTCTTCTGCATCCTCCTCAGCTCTGTCATACAGCTCTTCTACTTCCACAGGTTCCCCACGTTACGTGTTTCAGTAAATGTATGGCATAGCGAAAGCTAGTTACTTGTCCGAACCATAGTGCACGTACCGGCAAGCAACGTCCGCTTCCAAGACATGTAGGTTGTTTTTTAATTTAAGACACTTTACATTGAGAAATGTAGCACAGACAATCCTGCATTAACGAGTGAAAACATGCAAATTCATTAGGTATGAAAATAAATTATGGCAGCGACCCCAGTGATCCCTCAGAGTAACCCATGTCATTTGCGGTCTTAGAAGGGTTCCAGGCGGCTCCCGGAACAGTCAATCCACCGTGGACATCGGCTCTTCTATCTCTCTCCCATTCCCTCCATCTCTTCATCACAATGCTCGATGAATCGAACACACCCTCCTTGTCGCCATGAACGCCCTTGTCACCACCTGCAACAGTTCTAGTCTCTCCCCAACTGAAATCATCAAACTTCCAGTATGCATAACTTGGCAACACAAAGTTCCAAACAGGCAATGCAATAATGTAGATGAAGAAGTAGAGAACATACTTTAACGACGATACCGTGACAACAATCATTAAACCCGGCAACCCAAAGATAATGGCCAAAAGAACCAAAGATAAGACAGGAGTAGGCTTAGAAATAATAGAGTAAATGATCACGTAAATCGTGAAGGAGATAGCAGCAGGCAAAACCAAAGTACCGATCAACTCAATGAAAATAACGAATTGCATAGAGAAACAGAAGGTACCACACAAATCTCTTACCAAAACCAACTCCATCAAGTTATGAACCGTAGAGTTGATCCAACGACGACGTTGCGACAATAAAACTCTGAATTTATCTGGCACAAGAGTCTTACAAGCAGCCTTGGGGACGAAGATTTGCTTTCTCTTTGGGAATGTTCTCAACATCAATGCAGAAAGAAAACGATCTTCACCCAACAACAATAAATTCTTCTTATGCAAAGTGTTGGTAACATTGTCAGAGTATCTTTCGACAATGTCAGGATTGGCCAAAATGGGAACCCAGTATCCTTTGTCTCCCTTAGGTGCCTTGATACGATACATACAGAAACATCCTGGCAAACATGTGACACAACCAAATACCGACTCAAATGCCTTCGCTTGGTGATGGGAAATATAGTACTCAAAGACCTGTATTGCAGTGACCCAAGATTGTGATTTGTTAGCAATCTTCGTTTCTCCACACAATCCCATAATGGTTGGATCCTTGATCAATTCCGCACACATGTGCGTCAAACAATCAGGGTAGACTTTTGTATCAGCATCAACCATTAGAATCATTTCATAAAATTCTGTCATGAGACCAGTGACACGCCAGATAGCTTCCAACATTGCGTATTCTAATTCTGTCATTCTCTCGTCAAACGTGACCTTTTGGAAGAACGACATCAAGATGATCTGCGAATCACGCTTACCTCTGTTACCTGGCTTGGCACCTCCAGCTTCTTCTGGAGTACCGCACTTGACAATGGTGAGAACTGGCACTCTCTGTTGCTTCTCAGGTGGAACAGTCTCGTCACTATACTTATAAAAACCAGCATAAACTTTAGCCATATTGTGACGCTTACTACCTTGGGCAACAGCAACGTAAGAATGAGCTTGTACATCTTCAGGAGGAACACAGAAGTCAGTCATCAAGTCCAAAGCAATTTCAGGAGTGGTCTTGTCATTACCTGAACCCTTAATCAAACCATCACACACAATGATGATCAACTTGTGCGAGTTAGGGTAGTCAGTGGTGGCAATAGAGTCCATGGTTGTCCGCAAACCTTCTTCATCTTCCGAATAACAAGTAACCAAGGTGACCATATGCGCCAATGGGTAGCCAAATGGCTGATACTCAACAGGTGGTTGAGGAACAACATCAGGATGGATAAGTTCAGGACTCAAACCACTGATATTGTATTCTTCAGATGAGTCGAATGGATTGAAAACGGAGTGAGGTCTGCTCATCAAGTCAACCGACAGGTTACGAAACTGGTTGAATAACATAGAACGTGTGTTTGAAACACGGTTGTTTCTCTTATTCTTACCCAAAATCGCTGCCTGAGTAGACATGGTAGTATACTTGAAAGCTTTGGAAAGCTTGTCGTCGCCTCCAGCGTAATAGCTCGAGATTTCAGAATCAGGAGCCAAAGTCGTACCTTGATTACCGGCTTTGAAGAACACACTCTGTCTATTCGTTCTTTGAGTCTTGTAGTTTGCTCTTGCCTTCACAGGAACGGTGTGGATGGGGCCACTTGCAGCAGGAGTGTCAACCCAGTCCTCGATTTCTCTCTCACGAGCGGCCATGGACTTGTTGTCAATTTCGGTAGCACCTTGCCTTCTCGAAACATACCATCTGAAGTAACAGGCTACAACAAACTTCACAAAGACAACAGACAAAATGAAAATCAACGAAACAATTAACACTATCTTGGATGCAATGCAACCAATGGTTTCAGAATCAACAACTCCAACCTTGATGATTTCAGTCAAACATTTCGCGGCTTTGCGGTCTTCACTGTTTGACAAAATCAATGAGATGTCATGGCCTTTAAAGGAATCATCATCCCTCAAATTGTTGAAAAGTTCTGGGTAGGTGACATCATCATTCAGAATCCAGTTGATCAAATCAAGATCCAAAACAACACCAGAGTAGACAACCAAGTTACGCGAGCTATTTCTAATGTCTGCCCAGGTGAAGAAGACATCTCCATTCACCTCCAAGTCATAGTATGAGTCTCTGGCTGTGGCACTAGTGTGACAAGCCCATCCATCGTAATAAGCAAAAGTGTTATTCACGGAAGTAGAACCATCTTGCGCAAACAAACGACATGGCATGTACCATGCCAAATCATTACCATTGTACGGAATAGAACAGTTATCTCTTGGCACAATGAGATCCTTACAGTGGCCATTAACATTTTGGAACAAGAAAGAAGCATCCATACCACCAGCATTCACAGGAGGATACAAAACGTTGGAACCAGCAGGAACTCCGGCTGCTTTAGGGTGCTGAGAAGAACTTAAGTCATATGCGCGTCCGTTGATGATCAAGTAACCTGTGTTCACAGTGTTGTTTTTCATCTTAAGTCGACTCTTGCCACACACAGTTCTGGTGAATCCAAAAGTGATGTAGGCGATAAATGCTCCAATATAGAGAATGCAACTGATCAATCCGATTTTCTCTCTCCATGCAAACTGGCGACTCTTGGTCTTAAGACCGAACAACTTCAAGAGTGGACCGGGGGCCCAGAAAGTGAGCACATAACAGTAGACTTTCCAGAAATAAATATCATTTTCGGTATCTTGCGACTTGGCATGCACCGGTTGTCTCTTCACGTTCCTAGTGACGTTGTGAGTGGGAACCTCATCATTCAAACCGAAAACCTCTCTACCACGCTTCTGCTCAGGGGAATCGATATCCATAAGCGGAATACCTTCTTCGTCCTCCTCAGAAATGTTCCGTGGAATCGACAACTGGTAGCTTGACTTTGGGTGGTCTGCAGGTGCGACCGGTTCCAAACCTGTCAGGGAAGGCTGGATCCTCAAGTGGTCTGCCTCCTGAGAGACAACTTGAGTGTAGTGGTACCGAGGATGGTTCGGATCCAAACGCTGTCTCTCTGGACGTACAAGGGACCGCTTTCTGTTGAGGTCGCCCGATTCTGGGTCAAACTCACGGTATTTGTTTGAGTTGACGCTATTTCTGAAGCCAGACATTGAAAAAGATCAGCAAAGGGACCAATTTGCACTTGGAAGATGATGAATGCAACAAATTGAAGATGCTTGGGCACTGTGGAAAAGTTGCAGGCGGCTTACCAATCACAATTTCCGAAGATCAAGACTGGTGTTGTCAGATCAAGCTCTCTTTTTAGATAGGATATTGACCGGAAAACTTAGTGAAAGTCTGAAAAAAAAAGCACCGAACCAATGAAAGGTTTAAGCGAGGGAATGTTGCCAGAAGTTTGAAACAACTAAAATTTAATGAGAAGGCAATAGGAGTACGTGCCTAGCAGAGTAGAATTCCAGATACAATTTCGAGCCGAATTTTCTTTTCTGTGTGCAGGTCCAGATGTTCAGAAAGCTAGCAAAAACAACAGTAAAGAGACAGTGTGAGTGTTTTAGTGGAACGAAAAAGATTCTTCATGTAGAAATTTGCAATTTACGTACAAGTACAAGTCTTTGTGAATCGTCGGCAAGTTTTGACTTTTTATTTACCCGTTTTAGTGTTTTTGCTTGCCCTTTGCAGGCTGTGGATGCTCATTAAATCACCTGGTGAGAATAAGGGCAAGCCTATTTTTATCACGCGCACCCATTTCTTAAGATTGCCTCGACCAAAGAGGAAATATTCTCGAGCCTGGTTACGTAAGGAATTGCTTGCGAGAGAAGCTTGTAGATGCCGGCCATCTGACTTGCTGAAGCTCGGTGCTGGACACTCTGTAGACCTTTCAATATGATGTAAATCTCCTCCTGCTGGATTTTTGGTAATGGTCTTTTGAGGAGAAGGCGCTCACTAGCAGTGAATCGGCGGAGCGTAAATGCAGACCGAGTAATCAAGCACTTCATTGCTATCAGGGAGCTTCGATCTGACGAGCTGGCGAAGGAGAACAACTCTGTGAGACACTTGAGCCTGATCTCCCGGTTCCGGTAAACAGGCAGCTGCACTGTTGTTCCAAAACTGTCTTCGAACAGAAAATCTGCCAATACTCGGTACGCAGACTCCATATCGTTAGATCCACTGGCCAGCAAGTCTCCCACCAAGTCTCTCTCAACGTCGTTCAATTCGTAGAGGAAGGATTGCTTGTAAACGTTGTAAACAAACTCCTCAACAAGGGCGCCCTGGTCGATTTGAGTCGAGAACAACACAGGAAGTATCGATTGTGTCAATTGTTCGTACTGGCGCACATTATGTTTCTCTTGTGACTCTGTCAGACTTTCAAAGCAGACAGAGATGCATTCCACAAGCAAGTTCCACACATCCTTCTCATTCTTGACCTTGTCGACTGATTCGCTCATTAAGCGCTTGACAAGGTAGACAATCAATTCATTGCACCGTACCCAAAGTGGTTCGTTGTTTACTCCAACAATTCCTTCTGCTTTGTAATGCACCAGGTAGAGCAAGGAGCGAGCCAATTTGTCAAATCCTTTATCTGCTAGGAGAACTGAAATACTGCTAAGCTCATGCAATTTGAGATCTAGCATTTCCAATGCCATATCACTAATTGCAATAAAAGATGGAATTTTGAGTTTGCCCTCCACGTTCTTCAACTTTGCCTCGATGCGACCCCTAATTTCATAAGGGTATGACGAGATGAGTCCCAATTGTTGAATAATGCCTGCAAGTATTTCTTCATGTTGTCCCTTCTTGTCAATTAAAAGAAGGTTATCCAATACAGACTTTTGAAGATCTGTAGGCTTGGAGGTGTCATTCAGGCTCGGCTTCAATACCGGATACCTAGCACATTTGTTCAAGTTGCTTAAAACACGCGATGCATTTTCAAAATCAAGCTTATCTTTCACGATAAGGAAAAGTGGCTTGAAAGAGGCATTGTAGACGGCTAGAGAGTCTTGATATTCTGGTTTGACAAAATCATAATCAATGGAAACATTTACCCAGAACTCAAATAACAAGTCAGAAAGCTCTTGAGAAATGTGCTTTTGGGAAAGGGCAAGAATAAGATCTTGATATGATTGAAAAATTTTCAAATTCAAACCCTTCCAATTTAATTGGAACATTTGTTCGAAGTACTGTATCAATTTTTTCCAAAAGCTGAGAACCAAATCACTGTTACCACTGTCGAAATTCATCATGAATTTAGTGTATACTGAGACAAGCCCAGACAAAACAAGGTTCAAACTCTCGATTGCATCTTTCCGACTCTCCTTCTCCTCAATATCATAGCACATGGACAAATCAAGGAGACCAGGCAAAACTATATTATAAACCATCTTCCAGGATGGTAACTGTTTTCCCTGTACATCAATGATTTGAAATAGAGTTTGAATCGCTCCTTCGCGAACTCTAGCACGTTTATCAGTGGATAGATTGGACAATTGAGCAAGAAGATAGATATTGAGAGCCTGATTCATTATTTCAGAATCTGATGAGCTTGCCAATAGAGATTGTAACAGCACCATGCTAGTAATAGAGTCAAAGTTTGTCACTGAAATGTCATGTCTCTGTTCTCCAATCTTCGTGTTAATGCAGTCACTGATCAACCAGAAATAGCTCACTGAACTAAAGGAGATGTTGAGTTCATACTTTTGGGAACAGAAATTCAATAATGTATCAATGAGTGACTTGAGTTGTGATGTAGGCAAAGTAGTAAGGAATTCATCTAAGATCAACTTTAGAGTTCCAAAGGATGTGGAAATTAACGACAGAATTTTTGCGTTCAAGTTATTATCATTCGATGAATCCTGAGTATTGATGAAAGCTGTGTTTAATATTTCAAAGACCAAATCCCAGGACTTCTGATATCTTTCAACGTAGCCATCAATAAGTCCGTGAGCTGTCTTCAATATTGTTAAATGAAGCTCGGTTTCACAGTTCAATACTAAATGTTCTTGTGGTCTACCCAAGGCAAGCAAGCTTTTGAGAAAGGCAAGTAAAGCGTTCATCGACTTTTCTGCTAGAATGGTATCCAATGCTTCATTTCTGCTCAGAAAACCTTGTTTGGTTACATTAACGATGACGTCAGTGAAACTATTAACCAAATAATTTCTCATGGAATATGTGATAGCTCGATTCGTTCCCCAAGTTGTGAAGTAATCAATCAACAGATTCCAAGTCTCTTCATGGTTGAACAAAAACTTTTGTGGGTTAAGTTCAGCAATGATCACCAATTGGTCCACGAAGTACGTCTTATTGAATGGACACGTATCTAAAGGAATCAATTTGTCACTTGAGTTACCACTGCCGCCATCATATAATTCTGCCAACACAAACACGAGCTCTTGAAAGGATGTTTGCTGATATTCATTGATGCTCTCAAAGAATCGAGCTTTTGATGCTTCCAAGCTGCTGATATCTTGACTGCTTAACTTTGGCTCACCATACTTCTTGATATCCTTTAGATTTGGATATCCACTGAACTGGTCAGGCCCTTTCATGAAGTAATCGACCCACTGAAATGTAATCCAGACAATTTTCCACGAATTTTGTATTGTTGAGCCCAAGGACAGCGCCAAGTTGGATAGTGCTCTGAGGCAAACAACTTGTCTTGAATTAAAAGTACGCAATCCAAGCAAGGTGTCGTCGGCAGGAGATTTAGCAGTGCTTGAGCGCTCACTGAGCTGGGAAATCAGATGCAGCGAGGGAGATACAATTGCAGGCGACTGAATGGTGGAGCTGAGAGATTCAACAATCGATTCACCAATAGAGAGAAGATGTGAGGCTCCATTCTTTTTGACCTCATCTGGTGGAGTGTTTTTGATGCAACAATCTGACAAAGTCAAGAGTAATCCATCCCTTAATGACGATAAACCCAAGAGGCCGATAGCATGGGTGTATTTTTGTAATGCTCGAATACACATATGGAAGTAATCAGAGTCCATGGTGCAGTAGATGTACTTCTTAAAAAGTTGAAAGATTTCAGGAAATACTTCCTCGTTCATTGATGTGACGAATTCCACATCGGTCTCAAGGGTGTCAGAATTTGCATTTGCCGACAAGTTGGTGACGAAGTCAGAAACACCTTCAGCAAAGCTCACAAGAAGTTTGAAGATGAGATGTACGGAATAAAGAGATGGAATATTTGCCGGTGGATCTAATTTGTCCAAATGATCCAAAACAGCAACTTTCAAAGTCGATGATAGCTTCGATAATTGATTACCAGTTCGTTCTTGAGGTACCTGAATTGTGTCATTGCTGAAAAATTGGCTGAAGTTATTTTCCAAGTAAATGTCGAGCACGCTCAACACCTCACGCAATACGTTTTTCTTTTTGGCGTCACTGTCATAAATATCATAGATCTGTCTCACAGTGCCGAAATTTGAAAAGAGTCCTTTGTAAAATTCAAGAATAAGCACTTTTTCCCAATATGGCAGAGCATTTTGCGAGCTAGATCCATAAGGAAGCAGGAGATCAGATGCATTGCTTGAAGAAACATTGAGCATAATGTGGTTAGCGAATGAAATGACAATCTCAGACTCCACTTCAAGCATATCCATATGGAATGCAACCAAAATGTGAAGTATTCTTAGAGTTCTGACAGCCATCGAGAAGCCGTATGACTGAGAGTTGAGCACTTTCAATAATGCTGGTACAGTCTTAAATTTGAGCAAAGCTGCCAATTCAGCATGGGCCTCGAACGCATCTCCATTGAGAGAAACAATGGTTTCTATAATTTCGAGAGCAGCCTGAGGGCGCAAATTAATGTCCGTGGCATCGAAGTACTCCATGTGTCCACCGTCCACGACGGAACTCAAGTCCAGTAATACATAGCAGCACTCCAATTCTAATTCGTCCACTTGGAAGGAGGCCACTTTTTCATTGCCCGCTTCCACATCAATAACAAATGTAAAACGAGCATCTTCCTCAGTAGAGCCATGGTTTCTAAGTTTATCGTAAAGTGAGCTGAACACCTGCTGCAACGTGGCCGATGCTGTATTTGCCACAGCCACATTTGTATTGGATGCTAATCTCGAGCAAACAGCCGTGACACGCAAAAAGTGCTCGCGGTCCAAGCTGTAATTCTGAGTCAAGGGCGGAGAGGCCTGGAGAATCTTCAATTGAGTCTCCAAACCCTGACTAGGCATGTCAAGGCTATGCAAGCTGTCAATTACCAACAGCACCTGGTCTGGATGAAGTGACTGCAGAGTGGCGAGCCGGAGAAGCACCAGAAGCGAGTGGTTGACCAATTTGGCATTCCCACTGGACAACGACGTGATAAATGGCAGGCAAAGTGCAACCTGTAGATTTGGATTCTCTGAAACTATAGAGGTAGAGGGAACTTTGCGGGCCTCCGTCATGGCGTGGTCTACGGCCAGCCGTACATCGTGGTTTTTTCGCTTGATGTCATGAGTCAAGCCGGCCAAGTCGGTCGATACTTGTGCAACCGTGGCCATGGTCTGGTTTAGGTTTAAAAGCTACAGTGTCTACACGTTGATAGAATAGAGGCACGTGACGAAGCACGTGAGAACATAGTACTACAGGTCTATTCTAACTCTGACCAAGACAATTCTATTCCAACCCAGACCAAGACCATAAATGCCTTGCAATGTACGATGCCTCCACCGGAAGATATTTCTATATGGTTTACTTTTTTAGGTAGTTTATGGAATTCAGCCGCGAACATATTGGCCGCCTTCGCTCATTTTTGTTACCACGCTCATCTTGAATACCTTTGTAGCTGCCAGTAAATTAGATGCCAGTGAATTAGATGCGTACCAACCCTATCTTTGGGAGAGACCGAGATATTAGGACCGCAAGCCGTAGTACGGTTTTCACGAATTGAGAGGTGACCTAGTTCCAAAGCAGCTAATCATTGCGTCATTTCATGGTCTAGCTGGGAATAATATGGGTGATTTATGTATGAGATTTCATTTCTGTTTATTCAATGAGTACATGTTGTCTCATGGCCACACCATTCTTTTCAAAAGAATGGACCGTATATAATGAATCTGAGAATCTTAGAGGTACTGATGTATATGTCCATCAGTGCGGAATGACAGAATGCAGTACAGGCATTTTTACAGACTTGCAGAATAACGAAGTCAAAACGAAGCCAAAACGAAGCCAAAATCACATTAGTAAATGTTGGATGTAAGGGTGAACTATAAATAATGAAGTGGATCTCACTATCTGCTCAAATCTCTAATCGCAAGTGAAACTGAGGTGAAACTCACTTAGGATGTCATTCTACGTGAGGATACATAAGACCCGGCACATTGATTATCCCACTAAGTGAGAACTATTTAAAGACAAAAGTCTGGCCGGCATTTAAAAGGGACAGAGAAAATAATACAAAGATAACTGTGTGTTATCAAGCGGATAAGCCCATAGTCTTAAGTGTATACCTGCAGTATAAACGATTGATCACACATGAATATAAATGGCTACTGCATGAAGTTATCTTCTGTGGTGAATCGTAAAATTCTACAGTGTATTAGCATTAAGATACAGTGTTTTTCATAAATATTTCGCGCATGAAATTTCGAAATTCGCACTACTGATTTTCAGATTCGCACATCGGCTTTTTCAAATTTGTCAATACACTTTTTTAAATTCACATAAAAAATGTTTCATATTCGCTTTCTGAAGAGTTTCAAAATCGCTCCAAAAATGTTTCATATTCGCTTTCTGAAGATTTTCAAATTCGCTCAAAAAATGTTTCGAATTCGCACACTTTCTCTTGTGTGCGCATATAAAATGGCGAAAGTGTGCGAATTTGAAAAAAAAAAAGTGCGAATTTGAAACATTTTTTGAGCGAATTTGAAAATCTTCAGAAAGCGAATATGAAACATTTTTTATGTGAATTTAAAAAAGTGTATTGACAAATTTGAAAAAGCCAATGTGCGAATTTCAAAATTTCAAGCGCGAAATATTTATGAAAAACTATACACCGCTTTCAATGTTTTTCATAAAAAATTCGCGCGAGAAATATCGAAATTCGCACATTGGTTCTTTCAAATTCGTTAATACGCATTTTTGAACTCGCACTTCACTTTCTATAAATTCGCGCCAGTCAAACTTGAGATTCGTGCGTGAAATTTCGAAATTACACACTTTCTCTTGTGTGCGAATTTGAAAGAATCAATGTGCGAATTTCGATATTTCACCCGCGGGTTTGAAACTATCCAGAAGCAAATATGAACTTCGCAGCGCACCAATTTCAACATCAACTTGCACGAATTTCTAATTTCCGTTGTTTGAATATGAAAAAGTTCATTCCCGCATTTGAAATGACCGGTGTGCTAATTTGAAAGTGAGCAGTGCGAACTTGAAAATTTCCGCATGTATTTGAGATTTTCTGCACGTATCTTTTATGAGAAGCACTGTATTTTGTTTCCAGAAGACAAGGGGTTGTAGGATCGAACAATCTTCATTTCACGCGTAGTACTTGGAAACACGTCGCATTGCTTCACACCACACCAGTCAATACATTAGATAATCATTAGTTACCATCACTACCTTAAACTATTTAAGATTTACGAATGCGCTTGAGTTGTAATTCTACCTAGTAGACTTACTGGAGATCTGAATCGAAAACAAAACAAATCAAAGCAGTAATCTAGTTGAAAAATATTACTGTTGGGCCAGTCTCAAAACATTTCATGTGTTTAAGGCACGATCAAGCAGGTTACACTAAGTGGCATTCCACGTCATAGCGATCACTAAATGAAAAGAGCCCCGGCTCATACTTAGTATTGATTCCAAGAGTCTAGGAGGTACGGATGTACTTATGATAATGGCCTCGGAATGAATAACCAATAATATCACAGCAATGTGATAAGCGATCTCGGAAAAGATGTGGGGAAACAGAAGTTGCCATTATCCACGGATTAAAACTTCACATGTATTCCACGGAACAACTATTATTGGTTCAAGGAAGATTACGGAAGCTGTTTTCCCGAGGTTCGGTGAATATGCTTCGGGACTCTCAGAAATGAGTCAATAATTGATCTCACTAGTGAAAATTATTTAAAGACGTAGGTCTACCCATCATTGTGTAAGAGGGGCAGAGATTGAGAGAGTGATACATACGTATAACGAACAGACTCAAATAAACAGCTACCAGAGAAACGACCTATATGGACATGAATGGAATTAACAGCTACTGCGTGAACTTAAATCATGTCGTGCGCTTCAAAATTCATCAATATGGATACATCAGTGCAGCACAGGTAAAATGCGTGCAGGGACTTTACCTGCAGACAAATAAATGAAACGAAGCCAGTATCACATGAGTTACGAGTATTAGGGGTGATAGGGGCATTAGTAGCTAGATCTACAAACAATGAAGCATGAAGCAGATCATAAGACTCAGCAGGAATCTCTTATCTTTGAGGGCTCAGGGGTGAAACGACCTGAGGAAGTCATATCACGTGAAGGTACGTAAGACCCAGTCCATTGATGATCTCACTAAGTGAAACCTATTTAAGGACTTAGGTCTGCCGATCATCTGGTAAATGAGGGGAGAGAGATTTGAAGAGGAATACATACGTATAACAAACAGATTCAAATATACACCTACAAGATAAACGATCTATATGGACGTGAATTGAATTAAGAGCTACTGCATGATCTTGAATCATGTTGTGCGCTTCAAAATTCAACATACCAAGCCAATATCACATACATTAGGAGTGCTGGGATGATAGGGGGATTATTGGGCATTAGGGGTATGTTGGGCGTCTGAATGATCTGTCCACAATGAAGTGGATCATACAACTCGGCAGAAATCTCTTATCTTTGACGACTCGGGGGTGAAACGTCCTTGGAATGTCAGT
>JAJLRN010000067.1:0-31061 GCA_030567015.1 Sungouiella sharkensis | reverse complement strand
CAAACGGACAACCTTATAGTGTCAAGTATATACCTACAGGATAAACGATTGATTACAATATGAATATTAGCAGCTACTGCATGGGATTGAACCATATAGTGAGCCTGAAAATTCAACAGTGCGGAATGATAAAGTGCAGTACAGGCATTTACAGATTTGCAGATTACCGAAGTGAAACGAAGCCTAGACCACATTAGAGAATATCGGACCTAGGGGTGAACTACGAATAATGTAAGTAAATCACACTACCATGCCTAAATCTCTTATTGGGAGAAACTGAGATGAAACTCACTTAGGATGTTAGTCCACGTGAGGATACGTAAGACCCGGTCCATTGATGATCTCACTTAGTGAGAACTATTTAAAGACATTAGTCTGTCAATTAAGTTTAGAAGAGACAGAGAGATAATAAGACAGAAGATAACGGTGTGATATCAAGCGGGTAAGCTGATAGCCGTAAGTATATACAGGCAGTATAAACGATTGATCAAAATATGAATACAATCGGCTACTGCATGAAGTCATCATCAATAGTGGACGGTTAAATTCAACATTTATTGTAGCCGCACCCATGTCCACGTATACACCAGTACCTCTCAGACTCTCATAATCAACAAAATCGTATCCAGGTGTGAGGTCTGTAAGACACCTTTGGCCCAACTTGTCCTCTATATATTTTGAGTTAAATGTTCATGATTTTTCGTCATTATTGTCCATGAAATCCTTGTGTCGCTACTCTCATGTCCTGATTTTTTATATTTTGGCGCAATAAAGTCAGTTACACTCACGCATAATCACTTCCCAGAGTTGTTAGGTAAGATCGTATTACCCTTCCCAGTAAATATGGAAAGAACCTCAATTCTACATCAAGATACAAGAAATTTCTATTGAGATGCATAGGAGATTGATTCCCAAGGGTTAATCTGATTGGAAAACACTTTGAAGGCCCCCTTCTTTGCCGAGTTTCACTAACACCGTAACATTGCTTCTCCGGCTCACTCACATGCGCTGTTGAAAAACTGAGGATGCATCATTGCTGTAGGCCCATTTAACAGACATATATAGAATTTGTCGGTGTAAGTAATCGCAATGGTTCTTGTTGTTCCAACTACAAACATTATATTGAATAAATTCGGCGGATTATGATAACTTCGTCTGACAAGTTGTTCATCGTTGAACAGTGACTAGTGCTACTGAAAAGTACTTTCCGGAATGATCACAACTGTTTATTCGATCATTGTTGGTTGTCAATTCCTGCTCTGGTGGGAATTTTTCATGTTCATTTCATTAGATGCGGTGAGATGGTCGAAGTCCATCACCAATTTTGTGTAACTTCCCTCGGCAAAAACAGTCACTTCTCAATATGGTATTTCCGAGCACGATTTTGCGGTACTTTTCAGAACAATGAAAACGCACAATGCAAGCACGTGATCGGAAAATTTTCTCTTTAAGCATTAAGTTGGAAATTTTCACTCCTCTGTATTCTTTTACTTACGTTAGATTATTAACTATGTCTGATCAAGAAGTTTTGGTTTTGAGAGGCACTTTGGAGGGCCACAACGGCTGGGTTACTTCCTTGGCAACCACCCCAACTAAGCCTGACTTGTTGTTGTCTGGTTCCAGAGATAAGACTTTGATTGCCTGGAAGTTGACTGGTGGTGAGGACAACCAATACGGTGTTCCAAAGAAGTCTTTCATTGGTCACTCTCACATTGTTCAGGATGTTACCATTTCCGCTGACGGCGCTTACGCTTTGTCCGGTTCTTGGGACAAGACTTTGAGATTGTGGGATTTGGAGACCGGAGAATCGACTAAGAGATTTGTTGGTCACACCGGTGATGTTTTGTCCGTCTCTATCGCAAAGAACTTGAGACAAATTGTGTCCGCTTCTCGTGACAAGACCGTCAAGGTCTGGAACACCATTGGTGAGTGTATGCACACTTTGACTGGTCACAAGGACTGGGTCTCTGCTGTTAGATTCTCTCCAGACAACACTTCTACTGTTATTTCCGCTTCCTGGGATAAGACTGTTAAGGTATGTTTTTATTTTTTAAGTGGAAATATGATGTTTCCAATATTTGCTACTTCAGACGATGCTCGCCAGCATCGAATGAGACATTTTCAATCACCAAGATCTCTGATTCCACATTATTGCAATGACATTCATACTAACAATTATAGTCCTGGGACTTGAGTGACTACAAGCTTGATGCTGACTTTATCGGTCACACTGGTTACATCTCCTGCATCACTATCTCTCCAGACGGATCCTTGAACGCTTCTGCTGGTAAGGATGGCGTGATTATTTTGTGGGATTTGAACTCGAACACCACTTTGTACACCTTGAACGCTGCATCTGAGGTTCACGCTTTGGCCTTCTCTCCAAACAGATACTGGTTGGCTGCTGCTACTTCCTCTGGTATCAAGATCTTCAACTTGCAGGAGAGAACCTTGTTGGATGAATTGAAGCCTGAGTTCACTGTCAGTGCTAAGGCTAAGGACCCAGAGGCTATCTCTTTGGCCTGGTCTGCTGACGGCCAAAACTTGTTCGCTGGTTACACCGACAACATCATCAGAGTTTGGCAAGTTATGACTTCTTCTGCTTAAATTATTTAGGTAGGACTTAATATAATGTAAGCGACTTCGTAATCAATCAAAGAGGTAGACTTTACCACTAGAAGTGCCTCCAATTAGCCAATTTTGACTCGGGTGAAATGCTGCTACAGCTGGAACTGCAGTCATTTCAGGTGCCAGTAAACTCGAAATCATCTTTCCACTTTGACTATAGATGTCGAAGCTTCGATTCATGTTCGCAATCACAAATTTTTGAACACCATCCAGAGGACACTTTTGCCATCTGGCCTTCAAGATGGACACCCAGCGACCAGTCTGACAGTTGTGAGGAATGGACGAAAAGCTTCGAATGTTATTAGATACACCACTTCCTGAGCTTTCACTTTTCACCGAGGGTACGAACGATTTTGACCACCTGCTTATGTCGCTATAATTCTCTTGATCTCCACTTAGATCAAACAAATTTATCTTATCATCGTAGCCATTACATACCAAGTGATTATTTGAATTCCAATCCACATTAGACACTGACAACTTTGAAGAAAAGCTTCCGTACAAATGGGGAGAGGAAAGACCATCTGAGATTTCTGAAGGTGAATTTTTCTTAGAAATCGATCTCAAATCCCACACCTTGAACGATCGGTCTAAAGATGCACTTGCGATTTGGTAGTCCCTGCTCGGATTGATGCAAAACCCACCAATTTTCTTGTCATGTAGCCTCAAAAGTTGCTGATATCTGATGGAATAACTTGAAGTCCTCAAATCGTGCTGATGTAAATGACCTCCTAACGTAGTAACAAGAACTACTTGCGGCGAAGATGGGTGGATATTCAAATCTGTCAATCCGAGATACTCTTCGTACTCATTTGCGATTGATAAAATTTCTTTCGAAAATTGTTTATGCAAATCGATTACTCTGGCCGATCCATCATATGATACACTGATAATTTGGCTCGGCGATTGAGGGATTTCAGTGATTCTGGAAACAGTTCGACCGTGTGGTTTGAATATTGTAATGCAAGGATCTTCGTCCTCATTCGACAGGTCGACAGCCCATAAACCCAAAGCACCATTCGTGTCCCCAGCGATGGCAAGCCTGTCGTTAAGTGATGAGTGGAAGTGCAATGAAGTTATTCTCTGATAAGTGAGTTTAATCATTGAATGATTGTTTGTCTTGTTTAGACTTAATTCATCAAATGTTCTGCGTTCATCATTCCATGACCCATTTTGCAAGTTTTCTTCAATTTCTCCAGAGAAATCACCCGTAGACATTCTCTCTCCAATTCTTTGAAGCTTGTCCAAGGCAGCTTTCTCGGTAGATTCATCTTCATTGCCCTCTAACTTGATCTCGATCTTGTTATCAGACTTGAAATTTTCTATGCCTAGAACCTCAAGCTCTTTTCTAAGATTTCCCAGACCTTTCTCTATCAAAAGGTCCACTAATCTGTACTCACCCAGAAGTTTTGATTGTCGTAACTCCCGAAGCCTTTCTTGTTTCAACCGGTATTCTTCGTATTCCTCTTCCTTCTTTCTGTTTAAGTCTTTGTCTTCGGGAGTATCAGCCAATCGTCTTGATCGTCTTGTAGGTGCAACGTGTGGTTTCTTTGTTGAACGGGATGACTGGGCGCTCGACTTCTGCTTTCGTTTCGGTTTTTCCTTCGGTGCTAGTGAATCACTTATCACATCTAAATTTAACTTTTTTAAAAGATCCTTATTTCTCTGTATATTTTTTTTTCTGATAGTTTCGAGATCAACGTCTGCCATTGCTTAGAATCTTCGAGTTTTCATTACGCGGTCAGCCAAATCAATTTGCTTCGCGCGTGTACCTCAATATGTCAGAACATAGATAGAGGCTCCCACAGAACACAATGGGTCTGATGTCCCCTTTCGATCTAAGCTCTAGTAACGTTTCAAAGGTATCAGATATAGACGCTGACTTTAATTGACGAACGTCTTCAACGTGCACGGCGGCTTCTTTAGCAATTTCATCTTCCCGGTAACACTGCACCCATGGCATTTCTGAAGGCTTCGTGAAACTGGTGGCGAGCACTGTGTCATCTGACTTATTGACGATGTGCTTCAATAAGTTGCCTATTGGTTTGCCTCTAGATAACGCCACGACGAAAATAATGCCAATATTTGGCTGATGTGAACGGTACGAACGAAGAAACTTACCGAGCTCCACTGCAGCATTTTCATTGTGAGCGCCATCGATTAAAGCAGATATTCCAGTCCTCTTGTCAACAATGATTTGCAATCTTCCTGGCCAAGACGTCCTCTGTATTCCTCGTGTGATGTTGTCTAGAGTGATGCTATCGTAGTGAAATGCGTCTCTAAGATACCTTACGATTGACAACGCTACTGCCAAATTCTGAACCTGATACTCCCCTCTGAGTGGCGAAAGCTTGATTAACTCCTTGACGTTGGAAATCTCGGTAGTATCCGCAATCAGTAAAGTTGCGTTCTCCTCCTTCACTTTTGCTCGAATGGTATTCAAAACAGCTTCATCATTAGTTCCGTCCACAACCACAAACATATTGCTTTTAATAATTCCTGCCTTCTCTTTTGCAATGGCGCCAATAGTGTCCCCCAATAGATTCTCATGATCCATTGCTATTTTGGTAATGCCCCCAATGATTACACCTTTTCTGTTCCTTTCGTTAGCGTTGATCTTATTGGATTGTAAAACGTTTGTCGCATCTAACCGGCCACCTAGTCCTACCTCTATTATTGCTAGTTCAACCTTCTCGACTTCAAAAATTTTAAACGCTGTTGCCGTAAGTAATTCAAATTCTGTGCAACCTAATGCCAAGTTTTCATTCTGAGACGACACAAGACGTCGAATTTCCTCGAATTTCTTTTTTGGATAAGTCTCTTCGTTAATGGTAATGCAATCATTGCTTTCTAGGAGATGGGGAGAAGTGAATCTTCCGTTGCGAATCTGGGCCAGGGTTAGTATCGACGATATATAAGCAATCGTGGAGCCTTTACCATTGGTCCCGGCGATATGAATAGAATTGAAAGTCTTGACATGAGGATTGCCAATATTTGACAAAAGTCTCGAGATTCTAGCAAGCCCCAATTCGATTGGCATAGAAATTGATGTTCTTTGTTTGTGTAGGAGAAAAATGAAACTATCTCAAAAAAATTGCGGCACATTACAACTACACAAATGGCTCAAGACGAATTTATACAAAGCAGGCTAGAATCACTCAATACTATCGACACCAAGGTGGTCACTTTGTTAGAGTGTATCAGTAGCTTGTTTGACACTTATGTGGAACCCAGCAGGCAAAGTGATGTTGAGATTCACCAGGTAAAGGCACAATTTAAAGGCGAAGTGGAGCTGGTCTATGGACTTTTGAGTTCACTTGCAATTGAACTACGAAGAGAAGTTAAAATTATGGATGATAACATTGGTGTTTATGATAAAAATAATGACTCCGTGATGATTCTACCTATCAGTGTTGATCACAAGAATACCTCATTAGGGGAGCGCAAACTCAAAGAAGAATTGCAAAAATTAAACTGAGAACGAAGCAATTATACTATCATGATCATCTTATATCTCCTCTAGATATCCCTGTTGAATCAACCTATCAACGTCCGACTTTCTAACATAAAATTGCGAGTCTTTTATAAGATTGAAGGCTCCGTATTCAGTTTGGACTTCCCCACCATTCTTGAGCACTCGGACGTCAATAAAAATGTCTGTCGGAGGTTCAAGATCTACTGATAGATCAATATCAGAGAACTCCGACTTGAAATCCAGAACCAAGTCTTGATATTGCTTGATATAGTCTTGTTCGGCATGGCTTAGATTCTCGGAAGAAATGACCTTCCCAATAACAGGATTTTCTGTTATTTTCTTAGAGATCTCACTTCGTGAATCGTCGCTGACGATTGGATCAATATTCGACCAACAAAATTCATCTATTTTATCTGCTCGTATTTTCTCGTAAACTAGTAGACAGCGTTTATTTCTTCTCATGCTCAAGTGAGTGGTAAACAATTGACACTGATTTACTTTCCTCGCTTCTTCCCCTTCGTCGCTGGTAAGATGCTGTTGCTCATTCAAAATCGTAACATCTTTATTGAGATCGGAAACTTCTTGCACTATGTCCTTCACCAAGTCATGCAGATATAGTGGAAGTTCACCTAAGTTATAAGACCGTTTGGTCTCAACCATGAGCTTGTTAGCCAAGTCTCCATACATGTGTTTGCTAGTTGAACTCAAGATGTTTTAAATACGCGTATGTACGACGGCGATGATCCTGTACTGGCATCCAGCACGATTTATTTTCGCTTACTGACTTCCCCATCACTTCTAAACATGATAAAGCAAGGAGCAGAAAGAAATGAAGAGGAGATTAGATGTACATTAAGTAGTATATACGGATAACCGCTGCAATAAATCGCTCTCAATTTTTTTTGAATGTTCGCTTCTTTTTCATTTCGCAGAACTGAGCCGGCTTGATGCATAAACCGCAAAGCAGCCGAAAAAAAATCTTCAAGCGCAGACATGTCTTTAGTTGTTACACCCAAGAATGCTGGGTCTACTCCAATCGCTCCAACTTGGTCTCTTTTTACCACTCACCAGGAAGGAATACGATGCATGAGGAACTTATTTGTGTGTATAAAGATGACTGTTGAATTAAAATCTCACCGTGATTCAAGTTCATGTAGTAGCTGCTAATTCCGCTCATATTTTAATCAATCGTTTATCCTTTAGATATATACTACAGACTTATTAGCTTTTCGTATTACAACCTTTAGTTATCGTTTTGTCTATATCTGTCCCTTTTGAATTAATGGAGATACCAATGTCTATAAATAGTTTTCAATTAGTGAGATCCATCGACGGTAATTATATGGGATACCTGTGACCCCGAAATGCCGATTTACAGTTTCCGCATCTTAATTGAACAACCATCGTGCTCTACAGGGAAATTATGGGGCAATTCACAGCGAATAATGAAACAGCCATTCCCCACATCTCGTTCAGTTCCCCTATATGATATCCCTATGATATTCTGGTCATTAATTCCAACAGCCTTACTTGATCAGAATCACATCCGTACCTCTCATGTTTTAGTATATACACATCAGTACCTCTCAGACTCTCAGAATCAAATTATATCTTTCTCTAACTCAATTTTTAGTTCTACCCATTCTTGATAATGGAATTGATGCCTCTTCGGAGCTTTTACTACTGAGGATAATCAATATACTAACACATATCTAGTCATTGCGATAGTGAAAATAGCACAGCCTATAGTATGTTACTGTATACAAGTGTTGAATATTTAGTCAGACAGAAAAATCAACATGTGAACCTATCAGCACCCATTAAGATCCGTGCTTTAAATTGTTGCGATTGCTGAGCTAATCCATAAAAAAATGATAGAAAAATTAGCTTAATGTCCAATCACGGCAATCATCCGAGATTAAACTTCAAGATCACTTCAAAAGTTGACAGATAAGGTAGAGAACGTGCTGGAGGTCACTGATCTGCGTATATTGAAAACTTCACTCGCACCATCAATGTAATACAAATAGTTCCTTAAATCATCAATTTCTTATCTAATCATGCTAGAGGATTCATTTCTCACTAACTTTTAGTTCCAGACCTTCATGACACAATCTACCCCAATTGCCTGGAAATCAGGTGTGATATCATCCACAGCTTCAACATATTGCGGGAGTTCTGACTCTAAGGATTTGATTACAGCATCAATACACAATAATGCTCGAATTCCATCATCTATTGGGCAAATAGGATCCGCCTTGCCTCTGATTACTTCCACAAAGTGATTCAATTGAGAATCGAACGGCTTGGTTTTCCTTATTTCGAGCCTATCCTTGAGAAGATATTCCCTTTCCACATTTTCGTTCCAAGATCTTTTCTCCGCGGTTAAACTCGATTGATGGTATAGAGTAAAGTCTGGAATGGACAATGTTCCGTCGGAGCCAAAAATTTTGTAAACGCCCTCCACCTTATCGTCAAAAGGGATAAGGGGATTCTCACCAGTGCCGACCTCAAAATTAAATGGGGACGTAACGTTGTCAGCACAAATAAATGTTCCAGTTACGCCATTTTTAAATTTTATAGTTAAGCAAGCACCCTCATCAACGTTGGGATATTGATTTCTTTGCTTCTTGAGTAATTCAGCATAAACTCTCTCTATAGGTCCAAAGAGAAATTGCAAAAGGTCGAGGTCATGAACCAAGTTTATGAGCAACGCTCCACCACCGGTCCGGACATCAGTTCTCCAAGGTGACGCCTCAAAATAAGATTGGGGTTTTTGAAGTGTCCATGCGCCTTGGAATGCAATTACATCTCCAATTTTGTGCAAGTTTTCCTTCGCTGAAACGATGAACGGGTTAAAGCGTCTGTGATGGCCAATTAGTACTTTCACGTTTTTTTCCTTTGCGAACTGTTGCAATGCTCTGGCTTCTTCCAAACTTGTGCTCACAGGTTTTTCTATAAGCAAGTGAATCCCTCTTGAAGCAAGCTTTGCCGAGATAGATGCATGTGTGTGATTGGGAGTGCAAATAAGAGCGCCATCAGGATATGGAATTGAATTTTCATCCAAGTATTGAAAAAGAACCTCAATACTTTTGAAATAAAGAGTTTCCAAATTTTTGGCTAACTCCACTGCTTCAGGACGGGGGTCAATAAGTGCAAGAAGGTCACAATCAGGGTTTTGTACAATATGTTGAGCATGACGGGGCCCAATGAGTCCAGCCCCCACAACTATTAACAGGATTGGATTAGATGCGATCATAATATCTCCCTTAAAAAGTGAAGGTATTGAATCTTATTTCTTTAGCAAAGTCTTCGGGTGAATGAAATTCCATCGAAGTGGAAAATGTAGAGAATAAGGGGATGAAGCGGTGAAGAGTTTATCCCGTTATGACTCTTTCAAAAATTTTCCGGGGAAACATTTGAATGTGGAATTTCTTTTTTCTCAAATATGACTCGGACTCGCTTTCTAAAAATTGAATTCTTTGAAAAGCAAAGGATTCAAGAGCACGTAACCGAGAAGATTTGCTCCAACATAATTTCTCAAGGTGGATGTGAGAGCTAAAATTTCCTCACTGGCTTCGTTATAGCCATAGATTGTGTAAAGCTTGCATGTTTATGTATGAGAATGCTACCATCTAATACGCAATTCAAAACTTGAGAATGCCTCTTCTTTAGTAGAGATGGGATGCTTGAGGACAACCTCACTTATCTACAGCTATGAAAATTTCCTCTTATTCTTGACAAACAAAAATCAAGCTTCAATGATTCTTACCCTTGGCTTGTACATTTTGCGGACTGCATTACATTCAATCTCTGTTGAATTTTGAAATGGACCACTGATTAATTTCATGCAGTAGTTACTAACCCCCATGTTGGAATTGATCGTTTATCCTTTAGGTGTATATTTGAGACTAATTAGCTATCCGTGTCATAACCTTTACTTATATTTTTTCGCTCTCTGTAACTTTAGAAATAATGGACAGACCCACGTCTTCAAATAATTTTCCATTAATGATATCCATCGATGGTAAAATTCTGACATTTCAGTGAATCCGCAAATTGGATATACAATTTCCCCGTCTAACTTTAACAATCATAATTCTGCCGGGGTAATTGTTGGGATTTCTCCATCGAATAATTAAAGAGCTCCAATTCCCCACATCTCGGACAGTTCTCTCATATCATACCTTAAGACATACTAGTTAATAACTCCAACAACCTTACTTGATCGGAAATACATCCATACCTCTCATACTTCTTAGAATCAATAATTGCTTAAGAAGGTCGAAATACAGGTATCAATTATTGATCACAGTCATCACTCAAGAAGAAATGTCCTTCGAAATCAACTGGGAAAACCTTATATCTGATGAAACTATCAATGAAAGCTTAAAAGAGTTTCTTAATGATCAACTTAACAATGTTACTCTCCCCTTATTTATAGATAAGCTTTCTGTAACCGACTTCTCGTTGGGGCAGATACCCCCAGAGATTACAATAAGGCATGTTGATAATCCTTTCGATGAGTTCTATCAGGAGATCAATTCTGAAGAAGATGAGAGAAAAATGCCGAGAACAATAACTCCTGAGCTCAGCGAGAGTGATTCTGAAACATCAGAAGATGAACAGTTGCACTCGAACAGCGAAATTGGCAACAAAGACATTCTTCCACATTTCTCTCATTCCCAGATGGATGCCACGAGCAGGAAGAGTCTGGATATTTTCAAAAATTTTCACAATTACAATATGAATAATGTTGGACTCGGTCATCACGAAATTGATGCGCCAGCAAATTTCTTCCCTCACAGTGCATACACGTTCAGGTCGAGCTCAATGCCCCATGTTGAGAATAGCAAGAGTGAGAATGACATACAATTCATACTTGAAATCAATTATGAAGGGGATACCACTTTAGAAATAACCGTCAATCTACAATTGAATTATCCTTCTTCCCATTTCATCTCTCTTCCTATCAAATTGAAAATCTCGGATCTAAAAATCCATTCATTGGCTGCAGTGGCATACATGGAGCACAACATATACATTACGTTTCTTTGCGATTTGAATGACGCAGCTTCAGATTATTTCACATCGTCCAATTCATCAGGTCAAAACAAGGTTGCAGACATATCTGGAGGAAACTTCGTGGATTATACAGGCACAAGTAATCGGGAACGCATAGATGTCATCAAAAGCGTTAAGATTGATACTGAGATAGGTGAGATGGAGAACAACGTTTTAAGAAATGTTGGGAAAGTCGAAAAATTCTTGGTGGAGCAGCTACGAAGTATCATTAGAGACGAGATAGCATGGCCAAATTGGATTTGCCTAGATTTAAGCGAGGAATCGGACTCGGAGAAGGGACTGGCACTTGACGTATCATTGAATTAACAAAAAATACGGACTAGGGAATCTCAAAGCGAAAATTACTTTGTGACAAAATGGTTTTTAAGCAATCTCAACATTACATTAGAGTGGTCCTTCCACCGATGTCATTACTAGCGGACCCATCAGGCATATTGCCGTCTCTACCAGTCAAAAATTGACTATAGATTCGACCAAGCTTAGCTTTCTCTGAGGCAGAGATAGATGGTTTAGTTTCATTCAAGCTCTCACGGAAGTGGGATTGCGTAATTAGAACTTTCAGACTTTTGTGGCCCTTCTTCTCACTCTTGCCATATTCTGCAATGTTTCGAACGTCAAGAATTTTTTCAATCTGATGAAGCAACTTAACTTTCTCCGCAGGCACGAGCGATTTGTTCTTTAGTTTCTCGGCACTTATCTGAAAAAATTCGAACCCTCGACTGTCAGAAGTGACCGAAGCAATCTCCTTCTCCTGCTCAGCTAGCTTTTCATGGACCGCCTTCAAGTAAGCACTGTAACCTAATCCTTGCATATCTGCCCCACTAAAGCCAGTAGTTCCACGGGCGATCTCTTCGAGATCTACATCTTCAGCTAGGGTCATCTTCAGGCAAATTCGTTCCAAAATGTCGAATCTGTCCTGGAAGTTTGGCATATCGCAGATAATGCTTTTGTCCAAACGACCAGGACGAAGCAAAGCTGAGTCAATCAAGTCTGGTCTGCTTGTAGCTGCCAACACATAGACTCCATCTAAACCTTCTGCACCATCCATCTGAGTTAGCATTTGATTAACTACTCGATCTGTCACTCCGGTCGAGTCATGACCTCTCTTTGGTGCTATCGAATCGAACTCATCAAAGAATAAAATACAAGGTTTCGCTGCCTGTGCTCTATCAAAGAGTTCACGTACTGACTGCTCCGAGGCTCCAATATACTTGTTCAAGATTTCAGGGCCCTTAATAGAGATGAAGTTTAAGCCGGACTGCCCTGCGATCGCACTGGCTAGAAGGGTCTTACCACAGCCCGGATACCCATACAAGAGAATACCAGATCTCAATCTCAAGGGACAATTTGCAAAAATGGGCGCATATCTAGTTGGCCATTCCAAAGTTTCCAATAAAACATTCTTGGCCTCCATCAAACCTCCAATATCTTTCCACCCAGTCGAAGACTTTTGAAGTTTCACCCCTCTTAAGTTAGATGGTTCATACCCAGAGAGAGCTTTTTCAAAGTTTACTCTGGAAACTTCTAGCTCAGAACAACAATTACTTTGTATCTGCTTCTCATACAAGCATTCGTAGTAGATTCTGTCGCTGAGAACCTTCAAGTCATTTGGAAGATAGCCCTCTGTTTCCAGCACAATATCCATTAAGTCAAACTTGACCGAGCACCCCAAATATTTTACGAGATACTGTTCTAGAATATCGGTTCTTGCTGGCTTTTGGGGCAGTCCCAAGTGAAAATAATCTTCAATCACATGCGACGCCGATAATGCCTTGTTAAATGATTCCTTTGAGATGCCGGAAATCAAAATTGACACGTTTGTGTTATTTTGGGAATGAACTTTTTGGATTAGCGTATTGATGAATTCAGTAAGCTGGTTCAGCACTGAAGAGTCACCATGCTCGTTTTCAGCGGGCAAGATTTTGTCCAAGTTGTCTAAAATCAAGATAGATGGTTCATACCAAACAGCTTCATTGATCCATTTGCTGAAGTTGTTGCAAAGCCGATCAAATGACTCATTCATGAGCTTCTCACAAGATATGTAATTCACAAAATATCCGTATTGTCGCTGCATTTTATGCGACACCCATTGCAATAACAAAGATTTACCGCTTCCAGATGGACCATGCAACATGACACCACAATTATTAAAAGTTGCTAGGTGATCCACGATTGCGTCAAGTGTCAAACGGGAACCATAGATATGAGTAAGTTCCGTTTCAATTACCTCTTCAACAAAGCTAGATGGCCGCAACAACTCATACCCCATCTCTATCTTGGGCCGAGACTTACTACCGTCGATAGAATACGGTTTTACCCAGGCATACGGATCATCGTTGCGCTTGAAACTCATGATGCCTCCAAATGGAAGAATGCCTGAAATCGATGGAATTTTCGAATTGTTTGTAATCGGATATTCCGTGATCAGGGTGCCCTCATCAAAGTAAAACAGTGCGATACTCTGAGCAATGTTATTTTGACGTTCGGTTCTGTAAACAGATTGTAAATCAATCATTTCAGCCTTTTTGGTTTGAGTGATGTATGGATGGATCGTGAAAGTTGACGGGCGTTTGGACACATTTTTTACGGCCGCCCGTAACATGACCTTGAATCCAACTTTACCATCAACGCTCAAAGCAATGGACAACTTTCTGCTTAGGCCGACAGTATTGGCGGGTAGAGATCGGCGAGTAACAAGTTTAGCGACAACATTTGAATTCTCAACGAGAGAGCCAACATCCTTATCATTCTCTTTGGGTTTCAAAGTATTTACTTTTTGATTCAGTTGGTCAAGCGATTGGTGCTCAGAATTTGCTAATGGACCATGTAAAACAGAAACAGTGACATACTCGGCTCTATGAAATATGTGCAAAACCTCTTCCAGATTAGCATACACTTCAATTGATTCAACTTTAGATTGAAAGCCTTCGAGTAAATCATTTGGATGGCTAATACCTCGTTTCAACAAACATGGACCATGATTGAATTCATCATGGATAGATCTAGTACTTTTTGAAGATTTTATCGACTGGCTCGAGGAGCGCTTTTTCTTCTCTTTTAATTTAGGTGCTATACTGATCTCAGCATGAGGATCAATTACAGCATAATTACTCTCGATATCTCCAATACTTTTCACGAGCAATCTCACAGAGGACGTTTTTGTGGGGTAAACAACTAAAGGTTGGTTGCAAGCGACACAACGGGACTGCTCAACTAACTTTAACTCAATATAGCTGGCATGAAGTTCAACAAGTTCCCAGTCTGACGAATGTTCTGGTTCCAAGAATACAGCAGTTGTTTTCTGATTTTTGATTTTCACATTCACAGTGACTAGTTGTTTGTCAGCTAATTTCAAGGAGTGTGCGAATATAGGATCCATGGAAACTTGCTTAGGACCAATAGAGCTCATACCTGACCATCCCACATAGCTCTTCTGCCCTGATTGCAGCACTAGTTCGACGATCACTTCCTGTGGGGATACGTTTGCATTATACAACAAGCTGACTAAATTTCCAGGTAAATCGGTCAAATTATTCCACGACTGCCGAAAGGCAATATTGGCGAGTAATCCCTCCATTTACCAAGCACAAAATATCAGAGCTTATGAATACTTAGAGTTCTTAAACCGAGCGAGGTGGACTTGTCAACTACTCTATGAACAATTCCTCTTAAGATATGCACATGACCGGTGAGCCGAGGCACCTAACGTACAGGAGACTATGCCCCACCTTCTCTTTTGGATTCATGGTGGTGGGCAGAATGCTCAAAATTAAGGATATCAATCTCCACAAAGAATAGTCATCCATTTCATTTGTACTTTAATACGATCAAATCACTATTGATAGAGATCTTTTTCTTTCTTTTTTTCGATATCAAGCTACAATAGCTGACGCACACATTTGTTCATCGCTAAAACGCGAGCCAATACAGTTTCATCGCGATAGCCTATCTCCAAATACTCACATTAATAAAGAAGTATTTATTCCTCTGATCTATGTACATTAAGTAAAGTAATATCGTGAAGTCTTTAAGCTTGGCAGTTAAATGTCAACCGTATTACTCTTTCGATTGAGCCTCGTTGAACCTTTTCAATCGATCATCACCCTCATTTGCCAGTTCAAACTTCTTCCGCAACTTCTCTTGATTCGCCTGCTTAGCGGCTTCAACGGTCTGGAAGGACTTCCTTCTAATGGAGCGGCACTGCTCCCATCCAACGACACTACCGAGAAAGAAACCACAGACGGCCCAGTTAACAGATTTTCCTGGGTTTTTGTGGATTAGGAAGGTAACGACCCCCAAAACACCCATAGATTGAAACCCAGTAAGCATAGCCTCACGAAAGCAAGGCATACCAACGTAATGGTCTATTGAGAAATCCAGAAATTGTATTTTCTGCAACGCATCCATCATTGTTGGTTGTCTGGCATAGACCGGCTCTTTATCTTCAAACTTTGGTGGTAAATCCTCTAATAATTTAGGCAGATCTTTAGAGTCATCATGGAATTCAGAAACGACTGAGACTTTTGAAGGCGCTCCCCCAAACCAACCCATATTGAAGACCGCGTTACAGCAATACTTACCCAACCTCTCAGTTTCTAATCCTCACGACCACGTGATACGTAAACTGCACACAATCAGAATAGTATATTATACTCTTGGGAAATTTAGCACTTCAGAAGCATGAAGGTAAAGCTTTCTTCACAAAATGGGCATATTTGATGTGTATTAGTTGTTAGGAATACAGCTACTAATATTTTGGTAGTTTATATGTGTCTCCACTGAGACAAGAGGTGGTAAAGCTTCTTAAGCTACTTCGGAAAAAAAAGAACTAGCGCCGCCAAGTTTCGATCCTGGGACATCAGGGTTATGAGCCCTGCGCGCTTCCACTGCGCCACGGCGCTCACTTAGTGTTTTATTTGAGCAAACAAACATTTCACCAAAAAGGGAGTTGATAAGAGTGTATATAGGCGGCTATACGCCGGAGCATTATATTTCTCTTTTACACTACAATTGGTAGGTGTGCTTCCAATTTTCTTTGGGGTGAATTCGAGGAAGTATAGAGGCAGATATATGGCTGCAAAAGTGGATGTTTATGATTCGTGAAAGAATGTGACCAAAAAAGTGTGCTCTACTTTGCAGTTTGTAAGATAGTGGCAATTAAGAATATTATTAATCTTACTCTGAAAGTTTTGCATTCTCAAGGGACCATTTAAAAATAATTAGCTAACCTATAACTTTTCAATTTGTCAAAGTCTCGTACCTGACAAATATGACCGTTTTGGGTGTTCCATCTTCATGAAAGTCTTTTGCTGTACGGTATATAGTACACCATGAATACCTGGGTGATGAATTTTGAAGCGCACGACATGGTTCAAGTTCATGCAGTAGCTGTTAATTCCATTCATGTTTCTATAGATCGTTTATCTGGTAGGTGTATATTTGAGTTTAGTTTGTTATACGTATGTATCACGTTTCAAATCTTCCTTGCCCTTCTCAACTGACGGGCAAACCTACCTCCTTAAATAGTTTACCCTGGATGAGATTATCAATGACTGGGTTTCACTTATCTATTGAGAGCAATATCCATATCAGGAATTAGCCGTTGGAACACATCTTTATCAGGAGAAACTCGTGTTCCACATCCTATTGGGAAACCATATCCGCAAGGCGTTTCACCCCTGAGTCGTCAACTGATAAGAGACCTCCTAACGTCCCGATCACTCCTATTGATGATATCGGCCTTATTCCGTATGGTTATCTGCAGGTATGTAAAAATGCCTACACGCATTTTACTATACTGCTCTGATGTACCCTTATACATCAGTACCTCTCAGGCTCTCACCATCAATATTGGGACTACAAAATTACGTCCACAACACTCCCAACACCAAAATGATCGAAGATCTCTTGCTCGATACACAATTGAAATGGTGGATGCTTCTACCCATTTCGATTGCTATGGTTTTAGTTGGTTTATTGAGATCGAACCTCACTTATTTGCTTTCTCTGAAGCCGAAGATCGAGTTTTTCAAGAACGCAAGAGAGAAGTATGTTGACATAAATGTGATCATGTAATCGGGCGTATACTAACTCCTGTAGATCATTCTTGCAACGCGTTGCCGCATTTAAGATGAATAATCATATTTTAACCTCAGAGGAGATGGAAATCAGACGGGCATACTTCATGGAAAGTTTATCTGGAACCGAGTTTTATGCAAAAATTGAAGACCCATCGACTCCACTGAACCCTTTTACAGATGCTTCTACTAATGATGCTTTAATGAACATGGTCAAGGGGAACTTAATGGGTTACGTGCCTCAAACTTTAATAATGGGATGGGTGAACTATTTCTTCGCAGGATCCGTGGTGATGAAGCTTCCTTTCCCATTAACTGAGGGGTTCAAAAGCATGCTACAAAGCGGAGTTAATACTCCCAATTTGAATGCTAGGTATGTCTCTGCTATTTCCTGGTACTTTGTCAATTTATTTGGACTTCGCCCGGTGTACTCGTTGATTATGGATGATCCCGCAGCAGCAGAACAGTTGATTAATCAACAACAGCAACAACAACAAGGAATTGCCGGTTTAGGTGCTCCAGGCGGGCCAAAAGCTGATAAAGTCTTTAAGGCGGAAGGAGAGAATATTCAAATTCTTGACCATAAAAGTACATACAATAAGATTGTGTCGCGCATTCTTGACAGGTTTGAGAGCAGCTGATTCTTTTTTTCGTCAGTATTGCAGAAATTCATAATTAACCTTCCAATCTCACTATAGTTCGTATATGACGACACATAGTAGCGCAGTCGAGATGCCAAATACTATCACCTTACTTTAATTGTAAGAGATCGAGAATGCGTATAGTGGCGTTGATCATGTCCAATTGCTGGCAAATCACGTGCCCGCATCGGAAATGCAGAGACAAGATGATCTGAATTAGATATTCGTACAAATCAAGGAACGTGACACTATGGCACCAACAACGATTATTTGCATCGGAATGGCAGGGTCTGGAAAGACCACTTTCATGCAAAGACTAAACTCTCATCTCCATGCGAAGAAGACTCCTCCTTATGTCGTGAATCTCGATCCAGCAGTTCTCAAAGTTCCCTATGGCGTGAACATTGATATAAGGGACTCAGTAAAATACAAAAAGGTGATGGAAGAATATAACTTGGGACCAAATGGAGCTATTGTGACGTCTTTGAATTTATTTTCCACCAAAATAGACCAGGTCACCAAATTAGTTGAGAAGAAGCAAGACAGATTTAAGAATATCATCATAGACACCCCCGGTCAAATTGAATGCTTTGTTTGGTCGGCTTCGGGTGCAATTATAACAGAAGCTTTCGCTTCGACTTTTCCAACCGTTGTGGCCTACATTGTTGACACACCAAGAAATTCTTCCCCAACAACATTTATGTCAAACATGCTATATGCTTGCTCTATATTGTATAAGACGAAGTTACCTATGATCATTGTTTTCAACAAGACTGATGTGCAAAATGCTAGATTTGCTAAGGAATGGATGCAAGACTTCGAGCAATTCCAGATGGCTTTGGCAAAGGATCAGGAGTTGAATGGCGAGGACGGAACTTCTTCAGGATATATGAGCAGCTTGGTCAATTCAATGTCCCTAATGTTAGAGGAATTCTACTCTCAGTTGGATGTCTGCAGCTGCAGTGCTTACACAGGAGAAGGGTTCGATGACTTTTTAGATGCTGTTGACAAGAAAGTTGAAGAATACAATGATTACTACTTGGCTGAGAGGAAAGCTATCCTCAAGCGCAAGGAAGAGGATGAGAAAAAACGTAAAGCCAAGTCTTTAAGTAAATTGATGAAAGACATGGACTTGAAGGGCAAAGACGATAAAGATTCTGAAGTGCTTTCAGACTTCGATGACGCCGAAGTGGACATTGACGACGATGCACAAGGAGAGGTCGAGAGAGACGACGACGAGGAGCCTACAAGGGAATATACTTTTCCAGAAGACAGACAATCTGAACTTGGTAAATCTGATGCCGAATTACAGGCACGTTACCAGGCCGCATTCGATGTTACTGCTAAGACAGCATCATCGAAGACCGCAGAGAGTATCGCAGATTATATAAGGCGGTAATGTCATTTATAATCAAGTAAATAATTTATTCAAGTCATAAGAAACAGAACGATATTCTTCTTTGAAAATCAAATGAGGCTTATGTTTGGCCAAATGCAAGATTGTCTTTCCAAATTCTGAATTACACCATGCAAACCATGGACGAGTGTAGACCTTTCCATGTGGCATATTCACATTTATACTCTCGTGCATAAGTCCAAGTCCAGCAGTTGTCTGCATTATCATTCTCAAGTTATCGAGAATTTCCTCATCATCATCGGTGGTTCGAATTCTCATAAGCAAAGACATTGGCCAAGCGTTCAAAATACCAATATGAGGCCCTCCAACACCTTGAAAGTATGGACCTTTGATGTAGTATGGGTTTCCTGCTTTCGATAAAATCATTTTCCTAGTATTCTGATACACTTTATCGTGAAAATCAACGAATCCTATATCTGGAAGGGATAATAGTGACGGAATGTTTGCATCATCCATGTGAATGCGGCCTCCATAACCATCAACTTCGTATGCATAAACCTGTCCCCATTTCGGATGGTCTACAATTCCGTACTTCTGGATGCCCTCGCCAATCGAATTGATGAGGTCTTCTGTGTAGACAATGTGCTTGTCAAGTTGAATGTTGTCAGAAAATTTTTTCAAAATATTTCTCAATGTTCGCTTCAATTCCACAAGTATATGAGCGTTCCCCGGAATGAAAAACTGCAACACTGTAGCATCATCAGAAGGACGAAATGCCGAACGTACCAAACCAGTGTTGAAGTTCACTGGATTTCCAACACCACCTAAAGGCAATGTTTCGGAACCAATGTTAGTGTTTCTCTGGAAGGAATAATAAAATGGCAAAGCATATCCTGTCTCTTCATCGAACAGTGGTTGTGTTTCCCGCCTTAATACAATAAGAATCTTTTCGTAAGCAGCGATCCATGATTTGGTGATGATTGACAAGTCACCATTAGAATTTTCTAAATAATCATTCGTAAGGGTGAGGAATGAGGCCAAAGAGTCTATTTCGTACTTGCATTCAAACACAATATCCCAGTTAGGGACGGGCGTAACCAGGTCCATAGCAGTATTACCTTTCTTGACCTTAGATGCTGGAGGAGGATGAAAAGCATTGCAGTATGGAGATGCAATGAGATATTGCTCTTGTGTCCTGATTGCACCCTTAATGAGATCCTTGAGAGCATCATCATACTGAACTAATGGTTGAAAAATGGACAACTGCCTGGCCGAATCTCTAAGCCATTCCGCATGGATATCACCAGTGACAACAAATGATTCAGGATATTGCGAGTGATGACCGAATCCATTCTTAGATCCTGACGGTTGGTGCCATAGTATAGTGGTATCCAAAGTATTTGGTAAAGTATTCTCTACTAACCGTGCTAAATCAGGATCCTTGATTTTCGATTTTAGGTCGGCTATTAGTTTTTCAACCGCTTCTGAGACGAATGTACGACACTTTGGAGCCGGTCGCATGTATGGGTATTTATACTTGCCAACTGAAAGCGGTTCGTGCATTTGCTGAGAGAAATCAACATATTCTGGACATTTAAAAGTTTTCTTGTCTAAATTGGCCAAAAAATCTAAAGTAATTTCGTCCTTCCACTCTCCATGGTGCAATAATCGCTGTTGAGATGATTCGTTTTCTTTCTTGATTTCACCAGAGTCATGTATGTAATCGATTTCCCCTTGAACATCCGATAAGCTCGACTCTGACTGATTACGCGAGAAGGTGTTTGTCCATCGGTAAAAGAAGATAATCAGCGCAACCAAAAGGGGCCAATAGATCGGCCTAAGTCTTGCATTATTCCTTTTAAATTTGAGAATTGGCATTAACAAAGTATATAATCTGATTTATGCGAGATAACAAGGATATTCAACAGGAAACTAACACGTGACTTCCTATTGATCAAAGGAATTTACTTGAACAAATAAAAGCTACCCGTCTTAGATTGTGCCACTTCCACAAGACCCCATTGACCAAAGTTCTGCATCAATAATGCTGAACCAGAAAGTTTTCTGCTCTCTCTTTCGTGTTGTTCCCGTGCCCAAGTTAGAAGATCATCATACGTTGCGTTGAAATTTTTCGTAGCATCTCCATTACCATCTCCAGCGTGAGTACCAGTATAACCGAGAGCTTTCTGCAAAGGGAATTCGGGCGAGATCCTAATAGCGAAGACCTCGAATTGAGATTGAGATTGAATTAAACGAAGTAGGTCTTCATGACAATCTTCGATCACCGGAGATTCAATTGTAAGAACATAAATATCGTTGTAGACAATATCATAAGGAAAGTAGTCGTAAACTTCTTTTGGATCATTGATTGCCAGGAAACTATCGTGAAATGACTGGATCGGATATTTTCTCAATAGCGGTTGGAGGGATGTGAAGTCTCTCTCGTTTCCATTAGCATCAATCACTCTCGGTCTCTGCAATTTCGTAATTTGTTGATATAGTTTGTCTTCAGTTATAGATAGATCCTTCTCGAAAGGGAGTGTAAGCCATTCTTCTGATCCAGACTTCAATGCAAGGCGGAACAAATCGCTTGAAGCCAAGTCCGTCAAGTGATAGCTCTTAATGTTCTTCCTGTAAAGTCCAGGTTCACCTTGCTTCGAGGACAAGTTTGATACACCAATACGAAAGTTTTCGAATGGAGGATTGATTGAGAGAAGACTGGGCTCGGACATTAATTTCTGCCTTTGAGCCAAGAATATGATGATTGGAGTGTTTGTTAGTAGTCTTTGATACCATTTAAACGAGTTGCTAATAGTTTTGGCCAGCGGAACTCTATCATAAGGACTTAGAGAAGAAGCGAAAGACAATAACATCCTTGCTTGATAATCTGTGAAATGCTTGAAGGTGTGGTTTCGAAGACTAATTAATGGCTCCGTAATCGAATCTCCCTCTAGAAAATGCAGCAAATTATCAGCTGTCGAAACCAAGTGGTTTTGAAAAATTGGAGCAACAAGTTGTCCCAACATCGGAGGAAAGTCTGCTGGATTAAAAACCTGAGTATGGTCGTTAGCAACATTCATCCGCCAGTAAGTTTGCATTGAATCAAATGAGGAAGCCTTTCGTAGATGGACGCTGACCTCCGAATTTTGAGTTTCAACAAACTTTTTGCTCAAGAATTCATAGATACGAAACGTATGACATAGTTCCAGTGGTATCCTTGACAAAACATGACGCGACATTCGTTTGGAAAGGGAAGAAGTTGTACTATCTTGTAATGTCGGAGATCACCTGGATACCATCAAGTAAGTGTATAGTTGATTCTGAGAACCTTAGAGGTACTGATGTATGTGAGTGCATCGTTGCGACAATGATAAAATGCCCCTAAGGATTGCGCGTACTTAAAGACACCTAAAATAAAACGAGGCAACACAATGGCATTTGTTCAGGTGAGCTTGTTAGGCTTAAGGGTGATATACAAAAAGTGCATTGTATCACACCGCAATGCAGGAAAATCTCTTATCACTGGTGAATTAGAGCGAAACGGCATCCCAAGGGCGTTCGGGTAAATAGGGCCTGGTCCATTGATGGATCTCACATATGGTAAAAAATTCAAAGACGTAGGTTTTTCCATGGTTTGGAAAACGGTCAAAAGAAGCAGACCAGTAGTGACATATACGAGAAGCAGACAGCCCCAAGTATATGCTTACAAGATAAATGATCATTGAGGACATGAGTGGAATTAACAGCTACTGCACGAACTTAAATTATGTGGTGACCATCAAAATTTAACAGGACAATTAACAACTTTCATGATGACTAAAAAGAAAGATACATATCTGCGCAAATTAGCGAAGATAAGATGAAAGGCATCAAAAAATATCTCTCAAAGATATGTGAGCAACGGATGTCTCAATACCATGTTTCAGTGAGAAGTTGCCATCTATCGTGCCTGCTTTTGCGATTTTAGGATACATTAGAAGCATCTAACTAAAATTCTCATTCCCACCTGGTATGGTGAGAGTTTCTAATCGAGGCCTGAAAATTAGCAAAACTCGGTCCATGGCTCACTGATACATGAATGAAATAAAAGATGAAAAAAACAACGTTGCAACAATCCATTTTCCTTCAAAGATTTGCCGCCTATGATATCTCAACATCAGTTCCGGTCAGTTCTATGTTCTTTCTGTTTAACCACATTTTTGACGGTAGCTTCAAATTTAAACCACCACATCAAGTAATGGACATTCCAAGATATCGGGGAGGTTTTCAACATTTAGTGAGATGTGTTCCAAAAGAAAGCGCCTTAGACAAACTACTTCCATATGAAGGTATCAAAAGTTCCTCAAAGAATCTAGTTGCTATGAAAAAAGTGTGAATTATCTTCCCTTGCAAAACAATTGTCTAAATCTAATTCAAAATTGAAGTAAGGTCTCTTTCAATGCACTTAGAAGTTATTTTCTACCAAAAAAAAACTCATGAAGCTTTATAAGCGTACGTTTCCGCCTGGCTCACCGATGAAACATAAAGCAAAAACTTGCTAATTATGAATGCTTCCTTACACATATCAACCAGTTTACCCTTATAGATACTGGCAACTTGTCCGAGTGGTTAAGGAGAAAGATTAGAAATCTTTTGGGCTTTGCCCGCGCAGGTTCGAATCCTGCAGTTGTCGTCAATTTTTTTTGCATTCGTGCAACTTTCTATCTTTCAAAAGTTGGAGAAGGACCTCCAAATTTGGAATGCTGTGTTGAAAATGTGAAGAGTTAGTGGAGAGACGAATATTGGTGATAATGAGAGGTCACAATCGATGTGTTCTTGCCTAGGTAGTAGACGTACAGGCAGAGTTCGCAATGAGCCAGTACTTCTATTGCGTAGAATTTAAGTGCTCATTTTGGAAAAAAAACCATAAAGATATAAAAGAAATGTCAGATGACGACTTGGACCTTGGGGGAGGCATGTTCGAAGAGCCAGAGGAATATGTAAAGCCCCCTCCAGAATCACATTTCGTCGAGTACGAGAGAGTGCCCGGTAAACTCAATCCATCGAAAGTCAAGTTGAAACTTGTTGGAACATCTCCTTTGTGGGGACATTTATTATGGAATGCTGGAATTTATACTGCCAACTATCTTGATACACACGCGGATGAACTTGTTAAGGGGAAAAAAGTGCTTGAGTTAGGTGCAGCTGCTGGATTACCATCTATTATATGTTCCCTCAACGGTGCTTCCAAAGTCATCAGTACCGACTATCCAGATGCGGACCTCATATCACACATCCAATACAATGTTGACCACTGTGAGGGTATTCCAAAGTCTACAGATGTTAAAGTTAAAGGATTCATTTGGGGCCAGGACGTCACTCGCTTGTGCTATGATGACATCGAAAATGTGGAAGATTTTCCAAGCACAATTTCAGAAGAGGACAAGTTTGACTTGATCATCTTGTCGGACCTTGTATTCAACCATACGGAACACCGTAAGCTTTTAGCAAATTGCCGTGCTTGTTTGAAAAAAGACGCATTGGCTCTCGTCGTTTTCAGTCCTCACAGACCACATTTGCTTGACGCAGACTTGGAGTTTTTTGTAACTTGTGAGGACTTCGAGTTCAAGGCAGAGAAGATTGAACAGGTCAACTGGAAGCCAATGTTTGAAGAAGATGAAGCAACAAGCGAAATAAGATCTAGAGTGTATTCTTTCAAACTCATTCCACAATGGAACTAAGCATGGGTTCATCCATTTCCGTTCCAGAACTTAGCATGCTATAAATCAAATATTAACTACAATTATATCACATTAACGGTGAAATGTTATATTAAATATACATTGGTTGGCAACCTCCTTGGGGGTCATGAAATAGCGTGAACAATACTTTAACAGTCTGTTTAAGCAGAGTTGGAGTTAGCCTTTCTCTTACCGTTAACCAAGGTAACGTTAACGAATCTTCTGGTGTACAACAATCTCTTGTAAGCTCTTCCCTGAGGCTTCTTTGGCTTTTCAGTCTTGTCGACCTTTGGAGTTTGAGACTTAACCTTACCGGCACGAGCCAAGGATCCGTGGACTTTACCCTGTATTTGTTAGTATTTCTTCATGGGATTAATAATGGTGTTCGTAAACCTTCGGGATATTCAAGCTCGTAACAACATGATATGCATTTTAAAAAGCGAAAGTTTTCTTCCTTTTCGAAGGCAAAACTGTCGGCCAAAGTGTCCACGGATGCCAATGATTTCTTTAGCATAATCGGGAGTATATAGGGCGGTATGAAGATTAAAGCGGTCCATTTATTTTTCAAACATTTAGGTACATACCATTGTTGCTGATGTTTAATTTGGTAGTTAAAAAGGGAACGTATAAATCTCGTAGAGGAAATCTTTCATAAGGTGCGAAGGAGCAAAAATTTGATGTCGTGTACAGTCTAAAACAATTCCTGTGATAACACGTGATTAATAGGGCTGAACCCCTAAATGTGCAGAACCTCACATTAAAGTTAACAATGACCGACTACGAGGATCTTAGTTATGAATAGTTAAAAGTCAAGCCTTTAAAGATTGGCAATTTTTTACTATGGAGTATACATGGTGTCATTTCAGAAGCTGATCAGATTTCAACGAGAGAATTACATTTGTACATTCAATTAGTGGTCAACACGAAAATGAATGTAACAAAAACAAGTATCAAAACAATTAGGCCCACCAGTCCAATGGACAATTGTGACACAGGGAATAATGAAGAAATGAGCATTGATTGGACGCGGAAATATCTTATGCAACCCTGGATCAAAGTATAAATACCGAGCAATGTGAAACCAACCCCCACAGGTTTTCCGAGACGAACAAGAGCATCATCTTCTCCTATTTTATTCAATTTGAATAATTGCACTATGCCAATACCGACGGTGACTAGTGAAAGTGAAGTTCGAAGCCAAGCAAGGAAAGTCCTTTCGTTAGCCATCTGCTCAGTTAGTATTTTCGCCTTAGACATGAGGTAAAATGAATTCAAAGTAATATATTTGAATAGTATAGGTAATATCATACGTGGTCCCTGGCAACCGAGCCTTTGCTTTCGAGAGTGAGGGAGGAAAACTGGCTGAGAAGTCCTGAAGGATGCTTGGTATCTTCTTCAAGCAAGTGTGTTAAAGCCGAATCGACCGCATTGTATGTTCTTGACGACATATCAATCTTCAGATACTTTCAAATCAATAAATCAGAAGTGGTGCCTCGAGAGCTTAAACGGATTGACAGACTTGCAATAAGCTAGTTAGTGATTAACTTACAGAGACCTTCTTTAGCGATAAAGAGAGATTGCTCATGAGGTAATTGAGCCACAGTTTTTGCGTTCAATTACGCGCAAAAGGAATAATTTGAGAGCTAGACGCTTGAGAAAGTAAATTCCTGATTTCAAATTGGATTAGGATAAAGAAGCTACACAAGAAACTTGGGTCACTCGTGAATAAGGAATTGGTCCCCATGGTTAACCTTCCGTCAGGCAGAGATCAATCGTTGAACTTGAAGACATCGATTTGATAATGATTCCGAAAAGCATGAAAGGTACGGATGTACTTCTAATTTTAGTCAGGCTGTCGCAATCAATAACCAGTATATCCTATGAATATCATATTGGGAGCTGAAGGAGATGTGAGGAAACGAAAGTATTATTATCCGATGAAGAATGTCCCAAAAATTTCCCGCAAAGCACGATAATTGTTCAATTGAGATGTGGAAATTATAAATCCGCAATTCGGGGTTACAGATATCTCAGAATTCTTACGTCAATGGATCACTAATTGAAATCTATATATTTACACCGGTATCCCCATTATTTCAAAAGGGACAGATATAGAAAAACGATAATTAAAGGTGATAATACGCATAGTCGATAAATCCCAAATATATACCTACAGGATAGACGATATATTAAAATGAACGGGATTAGTGGCTACTGCATGAACGTAAATCATGTGGTGAGTGTTGAATTTTCAGGCTCACTACATGGTTCAATCCCAAGCAGTAGCTGCTAATATTCATATTATAATCAATCGTTTATCCTGTAGGTATATACTTGATACTATAAGGTTGTCCGTTTGATAACCTATAGTTATCTTTGTTATTTTCTCTCTGTCCTTTATAAATAATGGACAGACTGACGTCTTTAAATAGTTTCATTAATGAGATCCTCAATGGACTGAGTCTTACACAGTGAAACGTGGAACGATATCTCTACCACCTTTCACCCTAATAATTTAGAATGGTATGATCTCTTCCATTGTTCAAAGATCATCCTCATGACTGACACATCTAGCATAGCCCAACCTAGACCATCAAAGCCTTAATGCTTATTTATGGTATTGGCTTATTTTATTCCGCTGTATGCAGATGTGTAAATGCCTGCATAGCATTTATACATCAGTACCTCTTAGACTCTCAGAATCAATAGTGAGCCTCAACTGAACAAGCATCGGATCGTAAACTTAAAATTTTTTTACGATCATAGGCTACAATCGAGAGTGTGTATAGGTGAAGGCTGGATGCAAAATATGTGATTATTGAGTCTATACGAGCCCGAAAATAAAGGAGAGCTCTTAATAATAGCAGAGTAGATACAATATAATACCAAAAGGAGGTTATTGAAAATCTTTTGTATCGGATCCTCTTCTCTCTCTTGTTTGCTCGGCCTAACCATTACATGAGCAAAACACCAAGAAATGCGACTATGATAATTCCGACCTTGGCAAAGGTCCAAGTTTGGTAATTTAAAGGCGATTCTAGCAGAGTTGCTCCATTAGAATGCGTAACTTCATAGGTGGAGTACGTTCTGATCTCACCCACGCTCCCAGACAAGCTGCCTATGCCAATTGATCCAATTGAAGGACTTGCCAACAGGCCATAGAAATCACTGAAAGTTTGGGTGTATGCGGACTGTGTAGTTCGGGTATGACCAGCTGAGTCAGTTCCCGTCACCCAGACTAGCGTAGTGGAGACTTTGGTTGTGGTGGTTGATGTGGATGAGGAAGACAACGATGATGAATCCCCTAAGACAAAAACGAACAAGTAGCAGATGCAAAAGAATTTGAACGATAAAATCATGGGATGGTACGATGTGGAAAGTACGCTGAATTGTTTAGGTGGTTAGTGAGTAAAGTCAACTATACAACATAAAATTGTTATGCAAATGCTCTTTGACGTCCCCAAGATGTCTCTGCCGAGATAAGGCGGAAGGCGCTCCAGCTGTTTAATATATATGCTCTAACCCATCTTCGCCCGTCGTGTCTTTCGCAATGACCTCAGGTATGGGATCAACTGCAGATGCATGCCGGCCGTTTAAGCTGTGCCCGTTGCCATGGATGTCGCAGAGCCCCCTGCTCGGTCCGCAACTTCAGCCATCGGCATTTGCCAAGGCTCAGTCAATGCTGCTTGCTATGATGTGATCACTACAACTGTACACATATATTTTTCTTTCCTGTAGCGTAATAGTCATAATTGCAAGCGTGTCGGTTTTGCTACCTTCTTGAGCCTCCCTGTATGCCACGGAGAAGAAAATGTTCCATAGACATCCATACGCCATGCGCACAAGTTTTTCAGGATAATTGATGTAACAAACACAAGATGCATGCATGCGCGGAAATTTTTTGTTTTGGTACCTGCGGGCGCCGAATTTAAAATAGAACAGAGATCTGTGGCAGTGACCCGACGTTTAAGCGCATATCGGTAGCCGACAACAGTGGCCCCTCTGTAGCAATTTGCTTGTTTCACGTAAACTTCTACCAGAGCAAACATTGTCCAAGAATTACCCACAGTATGTGCAGAAGGGTCAAAGAAAAGACATCATTTTCATGAAGCCGTATACGTTTACCTCCCAAGTGAAACATATAATTCCATTCCCATTTACCGTGTTCTTGCCCTATTTATGATGTTTCTGACCGATAATTCTGTTCAGTAATTGAAATGTGACCAAGGGCTTTCATAATTTGTAGGGAAGAAGTTCAGGAAATACGGCTTCCTGAATGAAAATTCCACATACAATTTCTGATCAGCAACGTTTGCCGACTTGCATCTAATTACCTAAGTAATTGTTCTCAGGTCTACCACAGTTCAAGAACTAATCGGAGTGGAAACGGAAACAAAAGCTACTGAAATTTATTCGCCGTGCCAGTAGCTTGGAATGCACTCTATATGAAATAATCTACCACGGGCTTTTTAGCAGGCATAAGATTGACATCCTGGTTCACTGCCTCAAATACCTTGTACTGCCTGTTTAAGTTGTCATCGATCGTAAGGATGGATGCGATGTTTCCGCATCGATAACAGTAATTAGGCGCCGACCACACTGTCACCAAAGCACCTGCAAACATTTCCTTGTATCCTTCCATCACTAACTGGTGTGCTCTCGCTATCAAAGATGTGTCGTTTCTATGACAAAACTTGGTAACCTCATTTTCACCAAACAAGTAGCCAGCACCTCTTGGTGAAACTGCCCACGCAGGAACTTCTTCCGGGTCAGACCAAAGTAAATCACACATTGCACCTTCGTGTGGCACTTCTTGTTTTCTGTCGAGCCTTCGAATCTCGTCCAAGGTATCTATGTCCGGACTTAGTCCTCCATGAACGCAAAATACACCTCCTTTGCCTCCGACAACTGCACCTAGTGATAAATAATCGAACACCTCACAGCAGTATCGCCAAACATTTACACTTCCGTACTTGCGCAAGCATTCATCGTAGAATCCGTAAACTGTAGTAATTTGCCTCGACTCGTGATTTCCTCGAATGAGTGTTATCTTGTCTGGGTAGCGGATTTTGAGCGTGAGCAATAATAGCAAGCTTTCTAGAGAATAAAACCCACGATCAACGAAGTCGCCGAGGAATAAGTATTGGGTCTGGGGACAACTGCCTCCTGTAGCGAAAAGGGTTATTAGATCATGAAGTTGACCATGTATATCGCCACATATGGTGACCGGTGTGAACAATTGTTGGATATTAGCCTCTTCCACCAAGATTTCAATCACCTTACTACATATTTGTTGGATATCCTCCTCAGGTATGTATTTGCACGCCTTGATATCTTCGATTGTTCTTATTGTTAGTAATATTTTGTTTTTAATGTGAATTTTATTGGACTTACTTGTCTAGCTCCAACATATCTGCTGAATTTGCGAAGCTATTCCTTCTTATACGATTGTGTGTATCTTACTGGCAATTCAAGCATGAACTTGCGCGTACCAAGTAACGATGTCTTGGTTATATGCAATATGCTATGTTCTGATTCTGGGTGCATCAGATCTTGATTCTGTGAGTACGAGAGGTACTGATGTACTTCTGACCGAATGGGACCGGAATTAAAAAGCCAGTGTATTGTATGAGAATGATACGGACAACCGGAAGTTGTTATGCCAATGCACTAAACTCTACCATAACCCCACAATTTAATGTCTTATGAGTGGCAAATTAAGATGGAGAAACCGTAAATGGAGCTTTGCCTTTACGGGATCTCAGAACAGTACCACTGATGTATCTCACTAGGTGAAAATTATTCAAAGAAGTAGGTCTGTCCATCATTTTATAAGGGACGGAAAGAGAAAAGGATAAATGTAGGTTATCATGCGGATAAGCCGATACTCTCAAGTATATACCTGAACGATTGATTACAATATGAAAATTGGCAGCTACTGCATGAACTTAAAAGATGTTGATGAATTCTGAAGCGCACGACATGATTCAAGTTCATGCAGTAGCTGTTAATTCCATTCATGTCCATTTTAGATCGTTGTCTTGTAGGTGTATATTTGAGTCTGTTATACGTATGTAT